>QJPP01000407.1:0-231720 GCA_003996215.1 Jaltomata sinuosa
TTTCTTGGAGGAGAAGTTTAGACTTCTATAAATTGAAGATCTCTCTTCTCAAATCAAACACAATAGCATCCACAATGTAGTCATCAAAAGAGTCTTGTTTAGGGGGAGATTTTTCTCTCATAGATTTTATGCTTTTTAATTTAGTTTTTCATATGTAGGCCAATTGGCCGAACCATATTATAATATCATGCTTTTTAGTATAGTTTTATGTGTCGTCTGATTTATCGCCTTGAAGGTTTGCAAATATTAGCTTCCGCATGACGCCCTCTCGATTACGATCCCAACAAGTGGTATCAGAGCCGGACGATCCAATGGGTTCAACAATCCAACGATTCAATGGTTCAATGAGCCGATGGTTGAACGAGGTTGAAGACAGGTTTAAGGCGGTTTCAAATCAACTTGCAACCAATTTGATGATAATGAAGATTTTTGTCCAGATACTACATGTGGAGAAGGAGTATCAAGATTCAACCATATTTTCAACATACCTGCTGCTGCATCTTTAAAAATAAAAATAAAATATTTTAAAACCATTTTTAACCACAATATTTTAAATCTTATTTTTAACCATGACAAGCAGCAGTGATGAAGATGATGTGAAGAAGAAGAAGAAGAAGATTAAATTTGCCAGAAAATTCAGGCCAAGGGGAGATTTGTTAGGGTTTGCCCTGAATTTCCTACTTTACCTGGATTCTAACATAATTGTGTTTCACTCAAAAAAGGATTTCTTGGTAGAAAACGTTTTCTTTGTAGAAAAGGACTCTACCATATTTATGTTTTTCTTGGAGGAGAAGTTTTAGACTTCTATAAATAGAAGATCTTTACTTTTCATACACAACACAATAGCATCCACAATGTAGTCATCAAAAGAGTCTTGTTTAGGGGGAGATTTTTCTCTCATAGATTTTATGCTTTTTAATTTAGTTTTTCATATGTAGGCCAATTGGCCGAACCATATTATAATATCATGCTTTTTAGTATAGTTTTATGTGTCGTCTGATTTATCGCCTTGAAGGTTTGCAAATATTAGCTTCCGCATGACGCCCTCTCGATTACGATCCCAACACCTTCTACTCATTTGGGACTACCTTTGGTGCATAAACACATCAATTTCTATATGGGATGGTATTCTTGAAAAATGTGAAAGAAAGTTATCTAATCGGAAAAGGCAATATATCTCCATTGGAGGAATATTAGTCCTAATAAACAGCATGCTACACTCATACTTACACTATGTCGTTATTCCCTATACTTGTTTCTGTTTCATTGATTATTGACAAGATTCGAAGAGATTTCCAATGGTAAGGAATTAGAGACAAGAAATCTTGTTAATTGGGATATAGTGTTGACGGGGAAAAAGATGCAGGCCTTGGGGTTAGGGATTTGAAAACGCACAATGTTAGCCTCTTAAACAAATGGTTATGGAGGTTCACAAATGAGAAAGGTACTTTGTGGAGAAATGTCATCGAAACCAAATATGGCAAGCACGATTAATGGAATAACAAAGTTGCCTTGCTCCTCTATGGATTCTCTATATGGAAAAGCATCAGGACTTTTTGGGATAACTGAGTATGGAAAAGCATCAGGACTTTTTGGGATAACTAATAGGCAACTCATATTTCAAGCTGGGAGATGGAAGGAAGATTAGCCTTTGGCATGACAGAGTTTTTTCCCATTCTTTTTACTTTGGATGCAACGAGAAACCCTCTACTACTCATGTTACGGCTAGCACATTATTTTCAGAAGAAATTGCAATAATTGGGAATTGGAAAGAACCTGCAGTTTGATTCAATAATTAGGAGCCTACGAACATGCTTAGATAAAAAGGATATCCTATGTTGGAAGGGAAAAAAGGATGGCATCTTTACAATTAAGTCTTGTTACACTCTATTGTATAATACACAGAACAAATTTAGCATAGCAATGCCCCCTATAAGTTTTGGTTTTCCACTTGGCTAGTCGGCAAGGCTGCTTGGAAATCATCTAATATTGTTGTCCTTAAGTCAATTAATCAAGAAAGGGTCACTAATGAGCACAAGCACTTGGAAGGGAGAAAGTAATCCCTAAATTTCCTGCTATAGCAATTCTTCGGACTACAGTGGTGAAACTTCAGGAAATGGCCAAGTAAATACAACACAAGGCATAACCGCTAGTTGTAAAGCATGTCTTTGATAGATGATTAGTCAGTGAAACACACTTGAGGAATAAGCTGACGCGCATATTTCTAATTCTGTTAAGATTGGAAATGGAGACTATCAGATTCCTACAATTTGCTTCCTTTTATATGGTACTTTGTATCACAAATAACGAGAGGGCACAAACTCATCTTTGCAGTTTTTATGAGGACCCATAAATAAAGGATACTATTTGGATCTTGAAGGCTAAATGAGATGTGATCATTTATTTTCTTGATGGAGTGAAGCGTTCTTTCGAAAAAATTACTCAAGAGTTCCAATAAGAAGCACTAAATAACAAGATTTAGCCTGTGCTGAAATATTTCAGAAGCAGTGATTTTATTCAGGACTAAACTATTTAAGAAGCCCTATCAACAAAAAAAGAAACAGGATGCCTGAAAAAGCAAAATCTAGTGTTTAAGTGGATTCAGATGCGAACGACGACGGTCAACATGCATGGTGGCATGCATAAAAGAACAGATTTAAATAGGAATTTGAAATAAGCTCACCCTCAATGAATTGTGATATTCACAACTAGTCTTTAGCAAACCAAAGCTAAAAGCTTTTCTTGTTTTCAACAGATAGAGAGAATAATATTCAATTTAAGTACACAACAAAACCATGTTTAATCTTATCCATTTATTCTTTCTCAAAAAATAACCATGTCTAATCCATTGACCATGAGATCTTGAACTGTCAGCTATATTCATGCACCTGCAGAGGCAGACTTACGTTAGGGACATAGGGGTCACCGGTACCCGTAAACTTCGGCAAAGATCTTGTATCTATATGGAGCTAGGAACCCCCGTCGACAAATGGAGAAGGGGGCACTGGTACACGTGCTTGCTCAAATGTTAAATGACTTCCTGATATACCTGAGTTCAAGTCCAAGTTCAGTAGATAGTTTTTTTTTTCTTTTGGTTGTAGTCAACAAGTTAGTACAGTAAAGCCCCTGCCCCCCTTATGTTCTAATCAAATCACTACGGAAAGCAGTCGGCACCCGGCGAGACCCCACCTCCCTCTATAAATCTGTTAACTGTAAAGGCCTTCTTCACCTCTTTCTAATGATTAATTAGATTCTACTTATTCAAGCATATTTGTGTTTTTTCTTTCATGATTTCTGTTTTTCTCGAATTAGTAGGAACTAGGATTAATGTTAAATTGAGCTTAATAATAAATATTACCGCTAACTGTATTTTTGGTAGGTTAAAAATTTAACTTGATAGGTTCGATCTTTAAAGTTCTTAGCATTTAATTCGATTTTCTAGTAAAATTATGGGTGTAGATCTTTTTTAAGAAAATAAATAAAATAAAATAAAAAATTACGGGTGTAGATCTAATATTTGTTGAAACTTGGGGTGGTTTTCATATTAAAGCTATACTCCTTGTTGGTGGCGAAGCAGTGAAGTTCTTAGCATTTAATTAGTTTTTTCTAGGAAAATTATGAATAAAAAAATTATGGATGTAGATCTAATATTTGTTGAAACTTGGGGTGGTTTTCAAATAAAAGCTATACTCCTTGTTGGCGGCCAAGCACTGAATATGCTCCTAGTAATTGTCACATCAAAGTTAAAGATAATGGTGCCCCGCCACTTTCAAATCCTGGGTCCGCCTCTGCATGCAAGTGAGTCATGAACCCATAATACTTAAATCTCCATGTTTGACTACATTCCATTAATATATTAAACTTTTTGACGTGTCTAGAATGTTGATGTCATCAGTACTATTTCGATAACAAGAAACAAATTATGACCATAAAGATTCTTGCAATGTAGCTTCATAGCCAATAGCAAGAACATAAGAATCACATTCAATAGAAAATTTAACTATGTCTTGTAGAATGAAGATTTTAGGTTCAACACAAATATTTGCGTTAGTATTTGCTTGCACTATATATATATATATGCGACCAATTACTAACAGTTCCTTTTTCATTTACTTCCCCATCCGTGCCACGTTCATGAGAGCTTACTGCATTTGATAAGTTAATTATCTTGAGGAATCAAGGAACTTCAAAACCCAGAGAGGAAATCATAACCTAAAGATGATGGAATTGTTTCTTTTTCATGAGAGCTTACTGCATTTGATAAGTTAATTATCTTTAGGAATCGAGGAACTTGAAAACCCAGAGAGGAAATCATAACCTAAAGATGATGGAATTGTTTCCACTAGAACCTGCGATCTTTGACAGTAATATAAAACAGAGTTATCCTTACGGCTACATAACTAATACTCCCTCCGTCCCAATTTATTTGAGTTAGTTTGATTTGACACGGAGTTTAAGAAAGAAAGGAAGACTTTTGAAATTTGTGGTCTAAAATAATTAATAGATGTTTGTGTGGCTATAAATCACTTCATTAAGGGTAAAATAGGTATTTTAAAGTTAAATTGTTACTGAATATAAAAAGTTGTCCTTTTTTTGGGAACTAACTAAAAAGGAAAGTGAGTCATAAAAACTGGGACAGAGGGAGTATAATATAGGCTCTCTCTGGAAATTTGTCCTATCCGTTAAAATTGAAAAGCTTTAGGAATATAAGATATACCTTGTTCCGCTCCTCCCAGTTTAATTAGGTACTCACAAAAAAAGGGAGCTAAAGTGCTAAAATGTATAGTGAGTAAATAAATATACAAGGCTAGAATCTGAACATTGAAATGAAGACTTAAATATGAGATTAACTAATATAGAACAAGCGTGAAGAGAAGGAAGGTTCTAGTTTCTTTCCTCTTCCATCCAAGGTGACTTCTAATACGGTTGACTCCAGTCAATTTTCAAGTTACACGTAATACAAGTTAATTTTTTCATATGACACAATGTTTTACGACTGTAGAAGGAAAGTCTCAGGATGCTTACTTCATTTGAATGTCAGGACAGTGAATGCAGGAAACTGTTGGGTAAACTAAGAAAAGTATAAATTGTACTACTTGAGTAGTAGATGAATTGAAAAAAAGGCATGTAGAATTAGTCTATCAGATGAAAGTCACCACTAATATAAGGGTCAGCAAGGTAATATCCGAAAAGATAAGGTCTCAAATAATAGCATTAAAAAGTTAGAATTCAGCTGAAAGCACACTTTTGCAATACCTATGATCCTTCCAATGGCTCAAAGGAAAACTTGTTGCCTTAAAATTGTCTCGACCCCAGTGACTGAAATCTCTAGCATCATTTTCCATAGCCCCTGTTTTTCCTCCTTATATGGAACATTCTAGTTGCAACAGATTTACACTGCCTTTTTCTTTTACTCCTGCCAAGTTATCATTTCTTTCCTTTTTCATTTCTACACAAACTATCCCCAACGTCTTTACGTGTATGCCACATTGAAACCTTACCTCCACGTCCAAATTTCAGTAAAACTAGAAGCATTTCACCATATCAAGATACAATCATTCAACAGAAAGACAAGGTAAATACAACTATTGGTGTTGTACCTTTTGGCGTCGATAGTACTATACTTGTAGAAGAACTACTACTACTACTACTACATTAACATCTTCCCTGACTACCAAGTTCAAAATTCTTAGAGGATCGAAGTACTCTCTATTGTAATAATAAGATTCACTAATAGCTATTCATCATTTTGAAATGGGTATACATTTGCTGCTTGTAAACAGTTTTATAAACTTTTATAACTAATACAGTATCTGATTAAACTTCAACAATTAGTCTAATCAATCCTCGATGAACAAAGTAGGACCTCCATTTGAAACGAAGTAAGGCATTAAAAACTCAAGTTATTGCTACATTAGCCGCAAATTTACATGTTCCAAGGCTGTTGATTATTGAATTGTATGACCATCTCATTTAAAAGTTTAATATGGTACGGTTCAGAATATTACAAAGATTTTCATCTTTGGACCGTAGGAGATGGAATTACTTCGATGGTTTGTGTATAGTGAATGTATCTTTTATTTACTTAAGTATGTCTTCAACAAACCCCCTCAGGTGTGGGCTTGATTGTTTTTCATAGGCCAAGACGTGGAAGTTTTTTTGGTAATCGGTGGAGTTGAGACTTGCACCTAGGATCTCTAAGGACCATATTTAATTGTGTGACCATCTGATCTAACAGCCTTAAATTGTTAGAGAGGTAACAACATACCCACTAAAATCGCACAAGTAGAGTCTGGGGAGGGTGGTGTGTACGCAACCTTACCCCTACCTTACTAGTGTAGAGAGACTGAATCCGATAGACCCTTGACTCAAGTAAAATATAACAAAACAAGAAGGAGAAAAGAATAGAGTAGAGAATACCAGTAGCAACAACAAATAATATGATAGCCGAAGCAACGCAAACAACAGGTAATAATAAGTATAAGAAAGCACAAGGATTAAAAAAAAATACTCCCTCCATCTCATTTTATGTGGCAATCTTTGACTTGGCACGGTGTTTAAAAAATAATGAAGACTTTTGAAACTTGTAGTCTAAAATAATCTTTGAATATTTGTGTGGTTGTAAATCATTTCATTAAGGGTAAAAGAAAAATTTCAAAGTTAAATTTTTTTTAATTATATAAAGGTGACATTTTTTTGGGGACGGGACTAAAAAGGAAAGTATGTCATATAAAATGGGACGGAAAGAGTAATACTAAAACTACTAGTAAGGGAAACTAGACAACACGAGTACCTACTAATTGTTAGAGAGCATACACTTTTATTTAATTAATCATATCTTCAACATTGATAAATAAACAAAATTCTTTTTTGAAAAAATAGTCTTTGGCTAAAAAAGGAGTGAAATTTACCTTGAATTATTGATCCTTGGTGAGGAAGGGCGAGGAGCCGATGATCGAAAAGCCTGACCACCAATTCGCCCACCAGTCTTAGCTGCTGATGCTGGATCCACTGAGCCCACTGTCAAAATCCCAGCTGCCACTGCAACTAATGCCAACTTAGCAAATTTATTTTCACTTTTCCTGTAAAACCGAAAATTGGGGAGAAAAAAAACACCCCAATAACTCCATCAAGAACCAAGAAAATGAAAGACAAAAAATGAAACTTTTTCCCCATTATCTTTAATTTTTACCTCAAAGAGTCTTGTGGGTCATCTGGGGTGTGTTTGCACAAGATTTTAGCGCTACGTACAGGAAAGAAAATGCTATTTTTTCTGGGTTTGTATGTTGAAGGAAGAGGACCAATCAGGAAACTTTGCTGTAGAAAAGCTACAGACATCTTTTTTGCACTTGAAGTGGAAGCTCAAGAGTTCAGAAATGAGGTGTTGTGCGCTTTATTACTGAGTCAATGCTCTGGTGATATTTGCCCAAGGTTCATCCAGTTGATGACTGTTAAGTGTCCACGTGGGGATGAAGTAGTGGTTCATGTTAGAACATTCAAGAATATCACCAGATCTTTTTTTCCATATGATTGGAAGAAACATTAACATTATCAAACGGCTCCAAAGTTCGCAACCATTGATCTCAACGTACACAATACTAGAGTAGTTAAATGTCCACTTTGGATTGAATTTGGACGTGTCAAAATGAGATAAGTTAATAATAGGTAAGTTATTGACCCGCTCAAAAGTTACTTGAGCTGAATAAGCTAAAATACAGATCATAATTCAATTCGCTCAATTCTTACTAACAATAATTATTATTTTTGTTTTTTTAATAATTTTTTTAGTACCTAATAAAACTATTTTTTCATTTTATGATTCTATTTCATGACTAAAATAAGGTCTCTTACCTTTGTTGATGAAATTCCAGAAGTTCTAATCCTTGCTTGAAAATCCTTAAGACAACGTCCTTTGATTTGTATAATCTGACGAGAAATTGGCGTTAGATTTGTTGAAAAAAATATTACAATATTGATATAGAACAAGAATTAAAAAGTAGTAAGAAAGTAGTTATAAATACTGTGTCGTGGCAAGTCACTGTCTTGAAAACGATTTTGGCCCGACTCCGATGTAAATCGTTGTAGCCGGTCGCTCCCAAAGGTTCCAAAGTTACTTTCAAACACGTGCGCTCGTGGCTGAAAATTTGGAGGTTGCACAAATGCTCTTGCCCAGAAATTCACAAAGAATAAAAGAATGACTAGATCTTTGAAACAATGAGAGAGGTGAAAGAGAGCTAACGAAAGAACGAATTTTTGTTTCTGCTTTTTTAGTTCACAAATGATGTTTCTTAAATAGGCACATCATATACGTTTCATTCGTCAAAAGAATGAAAGAAGACAAATAGAGTTATGTACGTAATGTAACATTACTCTTGAATTAATGTCAATCTCATAAAGACAAGTAACTTTCATGACATCTGAAAAGCTAATGGTTCTTCATTCATAAAGTTACAATTAAGAAACCGCCATTTGAATGAATGTGTAATATTTATGAAGAAGTAATTCTCTCAATCCACATACAAGTTACAGATGTTTACAAAAATTTATGACGGAGGGTTACAAGATATTTTTTATTCATTGCATTAATCAAAAGGAATAATTACCTTCAATCCCCCACTAATGCAAAGATAAAGAATAGGAACAATTTCTGGGCAGAAGAAAGGAACATGTACTTAAGTATGATATCTTTCAATTTGAATTGACACGTAGTGAAATGAGGCAACAACAAATATCCACAAAGTGAAGTACTCTTGAACTAAATGGACATAAGTTGAGACCCCACAACACATACCATATCCTTGATTTTATGCAAACTCCGCGATACTCACAAAGTGATTTTATGATCATTCACACACACCTTGGGTCTCATGAGTGCTCTAGAAAAACGTCCTAAGTCTTTCATAAAAGGCGACCACACCTTTACACTCACATAGGTGATTCCATCAAGTCTATCTCAAATAGACCATCTTAAGGCTATGGAATCATTAAGAGCTAAATAAGCTTAACCTTATAAAACACTACCGTACACCATAGGGATAGAATATGTAGTATATATTGAGGACATATATGGCTTCGTTTGATCACAAATGGATATCCACTATACTACCTCAATCCATCGGCTTTAGCCCCATCCCCCTCGACGTTTCAAGGATAATTTTCCTTGTCAAACCCTTGGTTAAAGAATTCGTCATATTTCAACAACTGTTTAACTGCACCATGTCTGATGCCAATATGTCTCTTTTTTTCATTGTACACACTATTTTTAAGCAATCCCAATTGCAGCTTGTGAGTCACAATGTAAAGAGACTGGTGAAGATTGTTTTCCCCATGATGGAACATCTACCAAAAGATTTCTCAGCCACTCAGCTTCTTGCCCTGCCAACTCGAGAACAATGAATTCAGATTCCATGGTAGAACGTGCTATACACGTCTGTTTTGAAGACTTCCATGAAATAACACTTGCACCCAAGGTAAACACATAGCCACTAGTAGAGTTAACTTTATCATTGTCAGTTACCAGTTTGCATCACAAAAACCTTCTAAAACAGTAAGAAATTTATTAAAATGAAAACACCAATTCATAGTACCTTTCAAATACCTTAACAAGCAATGAAGAGCATTCCAATGTTCACTACTGAAATTATGAGATATCTACTCAATCTGCTAAGAGCATAAGCTATATCTGACCGAGTATAGTTCATGAGAAATATTACACTCTCAATTATTTTAGAATATTTAGTTTGTGAAACACTAGATTCCTTATTCTTTTTCAAGTGTATGCTAGGATCATAAGGAGTTCTCATTGGAACTATATCAAAAGAGTCAAACTTTTTCAACATCTTTTCAATATAATGAGACTGACATAAAGAGAAACCATTAACAGTTTTTTTTAATTTTAATCCCTAAATTCACATATGCTTTTCCAAGGTCTTTCATTTCAAATTTAGAATATAAAAAGTTCTTAGTCTCATTAATAACATTCACATTAGGGCCAAAGATTAATATGTCATCCACATATAAACATATAATGACACAATCTGATCCTATCATTTTAGAATAAATGCAGGTATCAGATGAATTAATAACAAAGTCATTATTTTTTAATGTGAAATTAAACTTCTCATATCACTGCTTAGGTGCCTGCTTTAGTCCATCCAAAGTCTTCCTCAATTTGCATACTTTATCCTCTTGTCCAGGGACCACAAAATCTTCAGGTTGAGTCATATAGATCTTTTCCTCTAAATCACCATTTAAAAATGTTGTTTTGACATCCATTTGGTGCACCACTAAACTATGAATAGCGGCTAAATAAATAAGAGTTCTAATGGTCTCTATTTTAGTCACAGGAGAATAAGTATCAAAGTAATCAACACCTTTTTTTTGGTTAAACCCCTAATCACAAGCCTAGCCTTATATTTATCAATTTGAACCATCATGTCTCAATTTCTTCTTAAATATCCACTTGCTAGTTATGGATTTACAACTTTTGGGTAAATCATACAAGTCCCATGTGTGATTAGATACTATAGAATCTAATTCACTTTTAATAGCCTCTTTTCAAAACATCACATCTATTGATCCATTGCTTCTTCATAAGTCTTAGAGTCTTCTTCTATTAAGTAGATAGACACTAATTCATCACTGAAAGTATCAATGTCAAAATTTTCAGTCAAGAAGGTAGAGATAAAATTAGGACCAAAGTTAGTCTCGATTCTACGTCTTTTACTCCTTCTAAGTTCATTTTCATGCTCATTTGAAATAACATCAGAAGAAGGAACAAGATGAGAATTAACAGAGACAGATATAGAAGTATTATTTTGCACATCAATAGGCATATCATTTTTCAAAGGAAAGACATGCTCAAAAAATTCTGCATCTCTAGATTCACAAATAGAATGATCATTCAAAGACATAAACCTATATGCAACACTATTTTGAGCATAACCAATAAAGACCATGTCAAAAGTTTTAGAACCCACATTCACTCGTTTAAAATCAGGTAGACCAACCTTAGCCAAACACCCCTAGACTTTCAGAAAATTCAAGTTAGGGGCAAATCCTTTCCATAATTTATATGAGGTCTTTTGCAACTTCTTATGAGCGACTCTGTTAAGAATATAGCATGCAGACAAGACAACTCCCCCCCCCCCCCACATATTGTCAGATAGACCCGAGCTTAAAAGCATAGAATTCATCATTTTCTTAAGGATTCTATTTTTTCGTTTGGCTATACCATTTTGTTGGAGAGTATAGGGAGCACTAACCTCATGTATAATATCATTTTGCTCACAGAAATCCTCTAGAGTTTTAGTACTATATTCACCACCCCTATCATATCTAAGTCTCTTAATTTTCCCATCTAATTGATTTTCTACTTCTGTTTTGAATTTCAAAAACATGTTCTAAGCCTCATCTTTAGACTTAAGAAGATATACCTTAGTGTATCTAGAAAAGTCATCAACAAAAGTAATATAATATTTCTTTCCACCTTTGCTAATATTGTTCTTGAAATTCGCTTAGTCTGAGTGGAATAGTTCAAGCAACTTGGTCTCTCTACTAGTAATGAGTTTGAAAGGTTTCTTGGCATGTTTTGCTTCTACACACACATGAAACTTAGAAAAATTATTAGTTTTAATTTCAGAAAATAATTTTATTTTCTAAGTCTTTTATAGAAGCAATATTAACATGACCTAGTCTACCATGTCACAAACTAATAGACTCAACAATATAAGAAGAATTTGAAATACTTGCATTATTGACAATTTCTTGAACAATGTTTAGTACAATAGCCCTCCACTAAGATATTCTTTTCCAACAAAGTCTCCTCCATGAAAAATAATTATTTTATCAGATTCAAAAATAAGTTTAAGGCCTGCTTTGTTAAGAAGTGCTCTGGAAACTAAGTTTTTACGGAAAGAGAAAAAGTACAGAACATTGTTCAAGGCTAATATTTTACCAGAAGTTAATTTCAGTAAAAAATTTCCTTTACCCATAACTCCAGCAGTAGTGGAGTTACCCATGTAAAAACACTCGCCATCAATAGACTCCTCAAAGTCATGGAACAACTCCTTGTTGGCGCAGAAATGTCCTCAAGCGCCTGTGTTCAACACCCAGTCAATCTTGTTAGCCATCAGGTTCGCCTCGACGATTACAACATCAATACCTTCATCAACCTCAGCAAGATGAGCTTGTACATCATCTTTTCCTCTTTGATTTGAGCTTTTCCCTTGTCTTAGATAGCACTAGGCAGTCTTGTGATCAAGTTTTCTGCAGACAAAACAAGGTCCGTTTGATTTCTTAATTTGACTCTTCGGATTGTTGAAGTGATTTTTCTTCTTCATCTGTCCCTTTTTTGGGACTTTATTTTGTTTGTCTTTGAACATGTCTTTCACAACAGTACCAGAAGATTTCACATGGTTAGCTTTAGAAGAACTAAGAGAAAGAGCTTTCATTTTATTTTTGAGGCGATTTGCCTCTTAAATCCTCATATGATTGGTCAATTCTTGAAGAGTTAAATTCTTTTTCTTATGTTTCAGTTGATTTCTATAATCACTCCAAGATGGTGGGAATTTTTCAAATAGAACATTGACCTGAAAAATCTCACACATCTTCATGTCCTCGTTGAGAACATCAGCAGTCAAATTCTCATATTCGTGAACTTATTCCATGATTGATTTATTGTCAATAATCTGAAACTTTACTGATTGACCCACACCATATTTTTTCTTTCCTGCATCATCAACACCATATTTCTTTTTCAAACTATCCCATATTTCCTTAGCAGATTTATAAGTAACAAATAAATCAAATAAATGATTAGTAATATAATTCAGCAAATGTCCTCTAACAATTCTGTTATCTTTCTCAAACTTCTTTTTAGCAAAATCATCAACAACCACAACAGTACTAGAATCAGTAATAGCATTAGAGTCATTATTAGGAGGTTCGTTAAATAAAGTATAATCAACTTCTATTTTTTCAAAGAAAATCAAGAATTTCTGTGACCAACGTTTAAATTCCATCCAATGACTCAAGCTTTGACAAATCAGGAAAAGTTTTGTTCAAAGAAATAGCCATTTATCAATATTGTATGTAAAAAATTGCTTTTAAATTATTGAAAAAATACTACAATATTGATATAGAATAAGAATTAAAAGTAGTAAGAGAGTAGTCACAAATACTGTATCGTGGCAAGCCACTGCCTTGAAAGAGATTTTGGCCCGACTCTGGTGCAAATCATTGTAGCCGGTTGCTCCCCAAGGTTCCACAGTTACTTTCAAATACGTGCACTCGTGGCTGAAAGTTTGGAGGTTGCACAAATACTCTTGCCCAGAAATTCACAAAGAATAAAAGAATGACTAGATCTTTGAAATAATGAGAGAGGTGAAAGAGAGCTAATGATAGAACATATTTTTATTTCTGCTTTTTTAGTTCACAAATGATGTTCCTTAAATAGGCACATCATTTATGTTTTCATTCGTCAAAAGAATGAAAGAAGACAAATAGAGTTAATGTATGTAATGTAACATTACTCTTGAATTAATGTCAATCTCATAAAGACAAGTAACTTTCATGACTTCTGAAAAGTTAATGTTTCTTTATTCATAAAGTTATAATTAAGAAATCGTCATTTGAATGAATGTGTATCATTTATGAAGAAGTAATTCTCTCAATCCACATACAAGTTACAGATGTTTACACAGATTTATGAAGGAGGGTTACAAGATATTTTTATTCCTTGCATTAATTAAAAGGAATAATTACCTTCAAGATTCATGTAGTTAAGAAGGAATAACTATGATTAACCTTGAACTAAACTTACCTTGGCTATGGAGGGAAGGAGAGAGGGTTTTGGAGTTGTGGAGATGTGATTGAAAATGAAAAAGGTGAAAAATAAAGATAAAAATCGAGTTGGAAGCTTTTATGATCCTTCCGCGCCTCCAAAATGCGGAGGACATATCGATTTTGCGAAAGGGTTTGTGGCCGCATATCAATCCAAAAATCTGCTTTGCTATTTTTCAGTAAAACGATCATATTTTCTTGTAGAAAAGTTAAACTGATGAACAATTTAATGCGTTAGAAACTAGACGTGAAAATATTTAATTTGATAGGTAATTTAACCATTAATTCCTCATATCTAGGGAGAAATACTTGTTTGAAGTTAGATATTGTGCGAGTTCAGATAGATTTATCGGTATCGAACTAGTCATACCTTAGTTCAGAGATATTTGGTGTTAGACAGTGTGACAATAGTATCTCCACCGACATGACCCATTACTCAGTTTGCACAATTGCTATAAATATTCATTGATTGTTATGAAACCACAGATGTTGTGGCTGTCTCAATTTTTTTATCCAACTAGTGATTTTTCTAATCTAATATAGAAGGATGAAAATCACATCTAGACATGAAAATTCTATAAATAATCTCTTATGTTCCTTTTGTAAATCACAGTATGAAGAGCAATAAAATCTATCTCTGTCTCCTTTAACTTCTTTGACTATATTCTTATTATCTTGTGAAGTGAGTAAGGGGGGTTTGCTGGTGATGTGCCGGGATTTCACGACACTTTCGACGCTTAAAGCTAAGGATTTTAGGAGTTGTTAAGTGTGCTTCGTTAGATATGATGCATGTTTGCTACATGTGCAAGGAAAAGTATTGAAAAGACAAAAAGACTGAAAAAACGTTGTTTCTAGGATATAAGTTTTGCCCCACGGGCGTGGGATCTACAACAACAAGTGGGAAGAAAATGATAGGATGAAGCAGCAAGAATATAAAGGCAAAAACCCATCCCAGGACCAATTGGGATGGGCGTCGGAGTCACCACGGGCCATCACACTTGCCTGTGAAAATGAATCAGAGAAGCCAAGGCAAGAACCTAAGTACAGACGTCCAGTCACGATGCCCATGGGAGCTGCGACGGGACGTCACGCGTGCCCGTCGAAATGGACCAGAGCAGATGACAAGTCAGATGACTTGACCGATGGGCTGCCCACGACGCCCGTGGAAGCCACGATGGCCCATCAGCCTTGCCCATGGAAACTTCGCAGATTACCATGCACAAAGGCAAGAAGACTCGACGGGCTGTCCATGATGCCCGTGGCATCCATGAGGGCCCGTGAGTCCTTCCCATCGGACGAACAACATTCCTACTTTCCTAGTTCTGTTAGGATTTGGTCTTTGTTGTCTATAAATACATTTCCTAGGGTTTTATTTCGAATATTATGCAATTATTATGCAATTTTGGGACATCATAACATATTGTTGAAAATATTATTCCATACTTTTGAGAATTCAATTACTTGTTCTTGATTATTGAAGTGTTCTTGAGAATTCAAGATTTCGATTTTCTTTTCTTATTATTGTAAGTTATAATTATGATATCTTCATCTAAATCTAATTGTTCTCTTACAACTATGAGTATCTAAATCCACAACTAAGGTTGTGGGAACCATGAAGGATTAACAAAGTAGGAAAAATACTTAGTAATCCTAGAACGGTGTTCATGCATGTATTGTTCTTTCTCTCACTTTGATTTCTTTTTAACGACTGCAAAGATTAGAACTCACCTTATTACTACTTGCTTGACTAAAGGGGTAAAGAATGAGAAAGGAGATTACACAATAGAAATTTGAGGCTACCAACCCTCACCTAATTAGCTTGAACTTGCCCAGGGAAAGCTAATCTGGAATCATTTGTAAGGGTTAGCAACGCAAACGCCCATAGACTGACCAAGTTGCATGGTGACATTCTTCTATTTTTGTAACTATTCGCTTAGAAGAACCTAACTTACCGATCTTGCATGCATAACACTAGACTAAATTGTTGATACAATGCCTTACTACGTTATGAACTCATGGGGAACACTACCCTAGTCGCTTCTCTCATTGATTATAATACTTGAAACTGTTACTTTGTTACTTGTTCAAATCTAAGTTACAAACATTACTTTTACTTTAAAACCCCCCATTGGGGAAATAAATGGGTAAGAGCACAAATAAGCATAGTTGACCCTAGTCCTACCATATTCCCTGTGGGATTGACCCCAACCTTCATTGGGTTCTAATTTGAACATCGACCGATTTGTACTTCTTTTTGGAGGTGTAATTTGGGCGTATTAAATTTTGGTGCCATTGTCGGGGAATGAAGTTTAGGATTAGCAGTTGTGTTTATTTAATTGTTAGTCTTTATTTCCAAATTCACTTTTTTTGTTGTTTTTGTTTTGTTCCACTGGTTTCACACTTATGCATGCCCAGTATACGGAGTCAAGGCAATCCCCTGATTCTATTAGATCTCGAACTCTAACAAATTTTGAGAAACATGGTGAAGGAGGGGGTTGTCGAGACACTAGAATAGGCCACAGCTCGGATGTTGGCCAAAGCAGCAGGCAAAAAAAGCTGCCCAAATCGCGCACGATGTTAAGATTGTTGCAGAGTTAGCAAATCAAAATGCTGCAACTGAGCAAGCAAGGAAAGAAGCTGGTCGTCAAGCCACACTGAATGCTCAAGCTGCGAGAGATGAGGCAGCTTGATGCAATATACCTCAAGATCCGGTTGCACTGAGAGGGAATAGGGGCCGCCAAATTTAGCAACCCCAACACATCCCTCACTACAATCTTGATGATGATGATGTCAATGTTGATGACGCTGGAATAATAGGTCCCATAGTACTGCCACCACTGCCCGATGGTACAAAGTTTGACATTACAAGCACTATAATCCAGTTGTTGAACTTGAATGGACTATTTGCTGACAAGCCTACTAAAGATGCAAATTTGCACTTGGTGAACTTTGTGGGGATCTGCAAGGCTTACAATCTGCTAGGAGTAGGCCAAGATGCTATCAGACTGAGGCTATTTCCATTCTCTTTGACTGGAGAAGCAACACTTTGGCTTACTGAACTTCCTGACAATTCAATATTCACAGGGAGGGAACTGAAAACTCAGTTTTTGGAGAGGTTTTCCCTCATTCAAAGATATTGCAACTCAATCAAGAGATCTATAACTTCAAGCAGTTGAATACTGAAGCACTATATTAACATGGCTTAGGTTCAATAAGAAGTTGAAATAAGTGTTGAATCACAGTGTCACACCCCGAGGCTACCCCCTAGATGCGACATGGTGCTTAGTTTCATAAGTGACCCCAAGCTAACCCATGGCATCGCATATCTATAGAAGTTCAATTTTTAAAACATGCACTGTGCAAAAGCTAAAAACAATTTAATAAGTGGAACGGGAAGAACCCAAATATCTGAATATAGAAATAGTATAGTGCTGACTGAAAATAACACTAACAACTGCTGAAATCTTGTCTATATCTGAAAGCCTTTTAACTGATATGAGTTATGGGGACATGCCCCCAGCTAACTCTGACAGGACTGAAATTGAAAAAAAGTAAATACTAAAAGTAAAGCATGTCTATCATCCTCAAACTATGCGGACTCACCACTGAGCTGCTGAGTATGGGCTGGAAGTCGACTAAGCGTGGTCTGGATGCTGAGTGCCTGAAACTATATCATAAAATGATGTAGCACAAAAGTATGCATCAGTACTTTGAATGTACTGAGCATGCAGGATATATACTAAGCTGGGAAATAAAGAACTAAACATAGAAATCGGCACACTGAAATATAACTGAATGCTGAACTGAATATAATGACCAAGTAAGAATCATGAATATAACATGCTGAACTGAATACTGAAAAAAATACTGAGTATATGGTCAATGAAACATGAATCTGACTGTGGGAGATACCATTAACCGACATAACCCAAATTGAGCTAACAAGCCAACCTGTAACCCTGGATGGGAGGGTGTTCATACCTTGCCAAGGGTACGAACAAGTCTGACGTGGATCCATTACTGATGCCCACAGGGGGAAAAGATATGCAGCCTAGTCTGACAGCTGACTCCTTTAACACCTACGATGGCACCGTAGTTCTGGGGTTTGGGGACTGCTATTAAAGGTCTTAGCCTAAACTGATAGCTAAGCCTTCATCCCCTCGTCCACGCGGTACTAAGTCTACTCCCAACTGAATATAGACAACAATGCACTGAAATAGTGGATAGCTCAAGTACTGATAATTAACTTAGAATGCAACATACTTATACCAAAATATATGACATTCAATTTCTGAAGCATGATTATCTGACTGATCTGCCTAGCGAGCATAATTTATGAAGTACTGAAAATTATCACAAGCTAAGGTTCTGAATAATATACATGAACTATAGTAATCCTCCAAGAAACATGAACTAAGCATCATATATAAATTATAGCATTTGAATATCAAAGAAAAACTCTAAGGTTTATGAACCCTAGGTCTAATCAATCATGGAGGAACCTGAAGGACTGGCTGAATTCTAGGGACCTAATGGGTGAAAGGAACCCACTAGTGAAATCCCACATACCTGGTGAAGGAAACTACGGAGAAATCCTTTGGGTTTTGGGGCTGAACTTGAAGAAGACCTCTGTCTGTTCTTGAGAGAAAATAGTCTCCTCTTTCTCTTATTTTCTTTCTAAGTCCGATGAATGTAGGAGAATAGATGTTTTAGGTAGTTTTTGGCTAATTAATCAGCCTTAGAATAAGCAAAACAACATAGCATAGGCCTTAAAAGAGGTAGGAAAAGTCCAAAACATCCCTGGGAAAATAAAAGAATTCTGCCGGAAATATCGCGACTCAGGTTCTACAGATGGGTTCCACAGCTCATGGAAACTTCCACGGCTCGTGGAACCCTGTCGTGGTTCTTGGGTCCTTAGCCTATCTGTGGTTCTTAGTTCCACGACTTGGGTTCACGACCCGTGGAACCTTCCACAATCCATAGAACCCAATCATGGTTCTCAGAGGAATGGCTGGTTTAAGGTCTGGTTCCACGACTAGGGTTCACGACTCGTGGATCCTTCCACGATCCATAGAACCCAATCGTGGTTCCTAGAGAAATTGTCAGTTCTCTAATCTGATTCTATGAATCCAATCCACGACTCGTGGAAACTTCCACGGGTCGTGGGTTCAACTCATGATTTTTGTTGACAGTTGGAAAAAATATTTTTCTTCTGGTTTTTCTGAGCTATGTCTGGGCTAAAAGTTCTGGAGTGTTACAATATCTCCCCCCTTGGGATCATTCGTCCTAGAATGAAGACTAAACAAGCAGAGTTTGGAGGGAAAAAGCTACAATCCTTACCAACTGAGTACTAGAAACTGATACCTAGCTGGACTTAGTCCCATGAATATGAAATTATGCTGAAATGTAAGGATAACCGAGGGAACAAGGTTCTGAGATTGAATTACACAAGAGTAAACTAAGATACTGGAGAGGAACTATTACCTCAAGCTGAAACTAAATCGGGATGGAAGAGGTGAGGGTACTTAGCCATCATGGCTGCTTCTGCTTCCCAAGTAGCTCACTCTACGGACTGATTCCTCCATAAAAATTTTACTGAAGCGACCTCCTTATTTCTCAACCTTCAAACCTGACGGTTAAGAATCTCAACTGAAACCTCCTCATAGGTGAGGCTATCCTTCATAGCCACACTCTCTAAAGGCACTATCACTGTCGGATCACTAACACACTTCTTCAACAAAGAAATGTGAAAGACTGGATGAACTGCTGCTAGCTCTACCGACAACTCTAACTCATACGCCACATTACTAATCCTTTTACGGATTCTATAAGGACCTACATACCTGGGACTGAGCATCCCCTTCTTGCCAAATTTCATCACCCCCTTTATGGGTGACACTTTCAGGAAAACCCAATCATTGATTTCAAACTCTAAGTCCCTTCTCCTCACATTTGCATAGGCCTTCTGACGACTCTGAGCTATTTTTAATCTCTCCCTAATGAGCTGAACTTTCTCCATAGCTTAATGTACTGAATCCAGTCCAACCAAAGCTGCTTCACCTACTTTAAACAACCCAATCAGTGATCTACATCTACGCCCATAGAGTGCCTTATACGGGGCCATCTGAATACTGGAGTGAAAGCAGTTATTATAGGCGAATTCTTGGAGAGGTAGGTGATCATCCGAAATACCTTTGAAATCTATCACGCACGCTCTCAACATGTCCTCTAAGGTCTGAATGGTACACTCTGCCTGACCATCCATTTATGGATGAAGTATCGTACTGAGATTCACCTGATTACCAAGACCCTTCTGGAATGATCTTCAGAAGTGAGATGTAAACTGAGGACCTCTATCTGAGATGATAGATAGAGGAACCCCATGCAACCTGACTATCTCGCTGATGTAGTCTTTGGCATAATCCTCTACTGAATCGGTAGTCTTGACTGCCAAGAAATGAGCTGACTTAGTGACTCTGTCCACTATCACCCAAATGAAGTCATGCTTTCTGCGAGTACGAGGAAATCCCGTAATGAAATCCATGTTAACCATTTCCCACTTCCAAGTAGGAATGCTAATCTCTTGAGTGACACCTTCTGGTTTCTGATGTTCTACCTTCACCTGCTGATAGTTGGGACACTTAGCCACAAAATTTATGATGTCCCTCTTCATGCCATTCCACCAATAGACTTTCCGTAGATCACGGTACATCTTAGTGGCACCCAAATGAATAGAATATCGGGAATTATGGGCTTCTATAAGGATCTGCTGCCTCAACCCACCCACCTTAGGAACACATAAGCGACCTTGATAACGAATCACACCATCTCCCCCTTGGGAGAAAACTTCAACTCTCTGCTGATGAACTACACCCTTTAGCTGAAGCAATATAGGGTCACTATCCTATTTCTCTTTAACCTCCACTACCAAGAAGATTCTGATCCATTTTGGACTATCACACCACCCTCTGACGTGTCCATAAGGCAAACTCCTAAGCGAGCAAGCCGATGAACATCTCTGGATAATTCTTTCTTCTCTTCCTCAATATGTGACACACTACCCATGAACAGTCTGCTGAGGGTGTCAACCAATACATTGGCCTTACCCGAATGGTAGAGCACATTCATATCATAATCCTTGAGGAACTCAAGCCATCTCCTCTGATGAAGATTCAACCCTTTCTGGGTGAACACATACTGGAGGCTCTTATGATATGTGAATACATTAATATGAACACCATACAAGTAGTGTCTCCAGATCTTTAAGGCAAACACAACAGCTGCAAGCTCGAGGTTATGAGTCGGGTAGTTCTTTTTATGGACCTTAAGTTGTCTGGAAGCATATGTTATGCCCTTACCCTGCTTCATTAAGACACAACCCAGGCCGATCCTGGACGCATCGCAATAAACCACATAACCATCCGAACCCTCTGGTAGAGTCAAGACAGGAGTTGTAGTGAACATGGTCTTCAGCTCTAAGAAGCTTTTCTCACACTCATATGACTACTAGAACTTGACTTTCTTTTGAGTCAACTTGGTCAATGGGGAAGCTATGGATGAAAATCCTTCGACAAATCTCCTGTAGTACCCAGACAAACCCAAGAAACTTCTGATATCTACCAGGGAGGTGGGTCTTGGGCCAGTGCTTTACTGCCTTAATTTTCTGAGATTCCACTTGGACCCCTTCGCTGGATACCACATGACCAAAGAAAGCAACTGATTTCAACCAGAACTTGCACTTACTAAACTTGGCGATTAGCTGGCGGTCCTTGAGAGTTTGCAGAATGATCCTCAGATGATTCGCATTCTCTTCCTCATTCTTAGAATAAACGAGGATATCATCAATGAAGACAATAATGAACAAGTCCAAGTACTGCTTGAACACCCTATTCATTAAGTCCATGAAAACTGTAGGAGCATTGGTTAGTCGAAAAGACATAACTACAAATTCATAGTGACCATACCGAGTCCTGAAGGCTATCTTTGTGATGTCACTACCTTTGACTCTGAGCTGATGATAATCGGATTTGAGGTCTATCTTAGAAATGCAACTGGCGCCCTGAAGCTGGTCAAACAAGTCATCAATCCTGGGGATGGGATATTTATTCTTGATTGTGACCTTGTTCAACTGATGGTAGTCAAGGCACATCCTGAGAGAACTGTGTTTCTTACGCACGAACAATACTGGAGCACTCTATGGAGAGATATTGGGTCTAATAAAGCCCTTATCTAGCAGTTCTTTTATCTATTCTTTCAATACCTTAAGCTCAGGTAGAGCCATTCTATAAGGAGAAATTGAAATCGACTAGGTATTTGGAAAGAGATCTATTCCGAAGTCGATTTCTCTTTCTGGAGGGACTCCAGGAAGATCTTCTGGGTACACCTCTGGAAATTCGCTTACTACTGGAACTGACTCGAGAGTTGGGGTTTCCGAGTTTGAATCCTTAACCCAAAAAAGATGGTAGATATACCCCTTGGAAATTATTTTTCTGTCCTTAAGGTTGGAGATGAAATGACCTACAAGCACTGAGTTATTACCCTTCCATTCTAAGACTGGCTCATTTGGAAACTGAAACCAAACGATCCTAGTTCTACAATCGACTGAGGCATAACAGGAATGTAACTACTTTTGTTCGCTTCTTCTCCAAATCCATGCCTATAATGATATCAAAATCTACCATTTCTAACTCTACAAGATATGATGAGGTGACTTTCTGGGAAACTGTGACAAGGTAATTTCTATATGCCCATCTAGCTATAACTGGGTCACCAACTGGAGTAGAGACTGAGAAGGGTTCTGGGAGGATTTTTGGACTGACACCAAAGTTTACTGCTATATATAGAGTTATAAAGAGAAGTGTAGCCCCTGGATCTAACAATGCATAGACATCGGTATTAAAAACTCGCAATGTACCTGTGACCATATCAGGAGAATCCCCCTGGTCCTGTCAAGCCCGAAGAGCATATAACCTGTTCTGGTGCTGACCACCACCTATTCCAAATGAGGCACCCTGCTGAGTGAGGCGACCTGCTAGAGTTTCTGTAGAGCCAGTCTGAGTCTGTGGGCGAACATCCTTACTCTTTTGAGAAGCTGTTGGATAATCCCTCATCATGTGGCCTGGCTTACCACACCCAAAACAATTTCCACTACCTGCCATGCACTCACCTTGGAGGTTTCTACCACACTTCTTACACACTGGATTTGTGTGCCCACTAGTAACTGTACCTTGGGACTTAGTGCCAGATGCTCTATCCCGTCGATCCTTCTTAAACTTAGGTACTGGGGCACTAGCAGAAGATGGAGTTGGAGCTGAATTCTTCTAACAAAATTGAGAGCGGTTGCCACCCTCTAACCTCTGCTGAGAGTAGTTAAAGTCACCTGTCCTAGCCCTCTTAGTATCTCTTCCCCTTTCATTGATTTTCTCTTCCTCGATCTGTTGAGCGTAGGTAACCAACCTAGAGAAGTTCATCTCCTTAATCAGCATAGCAGTCTTGCACTCCTTGACTATATCATCCAATATACCGGATACAAACTTGCTCATACGAGCTCTGGAGTCAGCTACTATCGCTGGAGCATACTTGGATAGCTGAGTGAACTTGAGAGCATATTCCTTCACGTTCATGCCATTCTGCTTCAGATTGATGAATTCCTAAACCTTGGCTTCCCTGAGCTCTAGTGGGAAGAATTGGTCCAGAAAAGCTGTCATGGAAATATTCCAAGTCACTGGCCCTGCATTGGCACAACGAGATTCCTTCCATTGCTGGTACCAAGTGTAGGCCACTCCCTTCAACTGATAGGTGGAAAAATTTGCCCCCTCGACTGGAGTGACACCCATAATGTCTGTCACCTTCTAAATATCATACAAGAATTCTTGGGGGTCCTCTTCCGACTTGGACCCATGAAACTCTGGAGGGTTCATCCGCGTGAAATCTCGGATCCTGGCTGCAGCAGTGTTAATCTGAGGTGGAGCTGGTGCCACAGCCTGCTGATTGACCTGGGCGGTCATAGCCTGAGTAAGCACTTGGAAAGCAGCTCTGAATTTAGCATGCGTGACTTGGTCATTCAATGGATCTACTGGAGCTGCTGGCAGATTCCTCAAGTTAGCTATTTTGGGAAGCATTTTTATGAAATGTAAAGAGCATGAGTTAGAAGGAGATTAAATAGAGTTTACACTCTATAGAACGATCTGGAAAAAGAAGGAAGGGAATTTGTTCCTTGTGACATCTCGTAGCCCCTCCCCCATAAGTATGGCGCATTCACACTCATGAAGAAGACTCTACTTGACGCAACTTTCAGACACCCTAGTACACTTAAACCTGATGCTCTGATACCAAGTTTGTCATGCCCCGAGGCTACCCCTGGATGCGATACGGTGCTTAGTGTCATAAGTGACCCCAAGCTAACCTATGGCATGGAATATCTATACAGTTTTATTTTTAAAATAATGCACTGTGGGGCAGCTAAAAACAATTTAATAACTAGAACGGGAAGAACCCAAATATCCGAATATATAAATAGTATAGTGCTGATTGAAAACAACACTAACAACTGCTAAAATCTAGTCTATGTCTGAAAGCCTTCTAACTGATGTGAGTTGCTGGGATATTCCCTCAGCTAACTCTGACAGAACCGAAACTGAAAAAAGTTAATACTAAAAGTAAAGCATGTCTATCATCCTCGAACTATGCGGACTCACCACTGAGCTGCTGAGTACGGGCTGGAAGTCGACTAAGTGCGGTTTGGATGCTAAGTGCCTGAACCTACATCATAAAATGATGTAGCACAAAAGTATGCATCAGTACTTTGAATGTACTGAGCATGCATGATATATACTAAGCTGGGAAATAAAGAACTAACCGTAGAAATAGGTACACTGAAATATAACTGAAAGCTGAACTAAATACAATGACCAAGTACAAATCATGAATATAACATGCTGAACTGAATACTGAAATAAATAGTGAGTATATGGTCAATGCAACATGAATCTGACTATGGGAGATACTATTAACTGACATACCCCAAGTTAAGCTAACTATGGGGCCAATCTGTAACCCTGGATGAGAGGGTGTTCATACCTTGCCAAGGGTACGAAGAAGTCTGACGTGGATCCACTACTGATGCCCACAAGGGGTAAGGATGTGTAGCCTAGTCTGACAGCTGACTCCTTTATCACCTACAGTGGCGCCGTAGTTCTGGGACTTGGGGACTGCTACTAAAGGTCTTAGCCTAAATTGAGAGCTAAGCCTTCATCTCCTCGTCCTATCGGTACTAAGTCTACTCCCAACTGAATATAGACAACAATGCACTGAAATAGTGGATAGCTCAAGTACTGATAATTAACTGAGAATGCAACATACTTATATTGAAAGACATGACATTCAATTTCTGAAGCATGATTATCTGACTGATCT
This sequence comes from Jaltomata sinuosa, assembly GCA_003996215.1. NCBI lineage: Eukaryota > Viridiplantae > Streptophyta > Magnoliopsida > Solanales > Solanaceae > Jaltomata > Jaltomata sinuosa. The sequence continues at coordinate 25,258 of QJPP01000407.1, forward strand.
GCCTAGCGAGCATAATTTATGAAGTACTAAAAATTATCACAAGCTAGGGTTTTGAATCCTGTACATGAACTATAGTAATCCTCCAAGAAACATGAGCTAAGCATCATATATAAATTATAACATTTGAATATCAAAGAAAAACTCTAAGGTTTATGAACCCTAGGTCTAATCAATCATAGAGGAACCTGAAGGACTGGCTGAATTCTAGGGACCTAATGGGTGAAAGGAATCCACTAGTGAAATGCCATATACCTGGTTAAGGAAACTATGGAGAAATCTTTTGGATTTTGGGGCTAAACTTGAAAAAGACCTCTGTCTGTTCTTGAGAGAAAACAGTCGCCTCTTTATTTTCTTTTCTTTCTAAGTCTGATGAATGTAGGAGAATAGATGTTTTAGGTAGTTTTTGGCTAATTAATCAGGCTTAGAATAACATAAATGATGTATTATAGGCCATAAAAGAGGTAGGAAAAGTCCAAAACACCCCTGGGAAAATAAAAGAATTCTGCCAAAAAAAATAGCGACTCAGGTTCTACGGATGGTTTCCACAGCTCATGGAAACTTCCACGGCTTGTGGAACCCTATCGTTGTTCCTGGGTCCTTTGCCTAGCTGTGGGTTTGAGTTCCCTGACTTGGGTTCACGACCCATGGAACCTTCCATGATCCGTAGAACCCAATCGTGGTTCTTAGAGGAATGACTGGTCTCAGGTCTGGTTCCACGACTTGGGTTCACGACTCGTGGATCCTTCAATGGTCACTAGAACCCAATCGTGGTTCTCAGAGAAATTGTCAGTTCTCTGATCTGATATCACAAATCCAATCCATGACTCATGGAAACTTCCACAGGTCGTGGGTTCAACTCATGATTTCTGTTGACAGTTGGAAAAAATATCTTTCTTCTAGTTTTTCTGAGCTAAGTCTGGGCTAGAAGTTCTGGAGTGTTACAATATCTCCCTCTTGGAATCATTCATCCTTGAATGAAGACTAAACAACCTGAGTTTGGAGTGAAAAAGATTCAATTCTTACCAATTGAGTACTAGAAACTGATACCTAGCTGGACTGAGTCTGACGAACATGAAATTGTGCTGAAATGTAAGGATAACTGAGGGAAAAAGGTACTGAGACTGAATTACACAAGAGTAAACTGAGAGACTGGAGAGGAACTATTACCTCAAGCTGAAACTAAATCGGGATGGAAGAGGTGAGGGTACTTGGCCATAATGGCTGCTTCTGCTTCCCAAGTAGCTTCCTCTACGGACTGATTCCTCCATAAAACTTTTACTGAAGTGACCTCCTTATTTCTCAACCTTCAAACCTGATGGTCAAGAATCTCAATCGAAACCTCCTCATAGGTGAGGCTATCCTTCATAGCCACACTATCTAAATGCACTATCACTGTCGGATCACTAACACACTTCTTCAACAAAGAAATGTGAAAGATTGGATGAACCGCTGCTAGCTCTACCGATAACTCTAACTCATACGCCACATTACCAACCCTTCTCCGGATTCTGTAAGGACCTGCATACCTGGGACTTAGCTTCCCCTTCTTGCTGAATCTCATCACCCCTTTCATAGGTGACACTTTGAGGAAAACCCCATCATCGATTTCAAACTCTAAGTCCCTTCTTCTCACATCTGCATAGGACTTCTGATGACTCTGAGCTATTTTTAATCTCTCCCTGATGAGCTGAACTTTCTCCAAAGCCTCATGTACCGAATCTTATCCAACCAAGGATGTTTCACCTTCTTCGAACCACCCAATCGGTGATCTACATCTATGCCTATAGAGTGCCTCATACGGGGCAATCTGAATACTGGAGTGAAAGATATTATTGTAGGCAAATTCTATGAGAGGTAGGTGATCATCGGAACTACCCTTGAAATTGATCACACACACTCTTAACATGTACTCTAAGGTTTGAATGGTACACTCTGCCTGACCATCCATCTGGGGATGAAATGTCGTACTGAGATTCACCTGATTACCAAGACCCTTCTGGAATGATCTCCAGAAGTGAGATATAAACTGAGGACCTCTATCTGAGATGATAGATAGGGGAACCCCATGCAATCTGACTATCTCGCTGATGTAGCATTTGACATAATCCTCTGCTGAATCGGTAGTCTTGACTGCCAAGAAATTAGCTGACTTAGTGACTCTTTCCACTATCACCCAAATGGAGTCATGCTATTTGCGAGTACGAGGCAATCCCGTAATGAAATCCATGTTAACCACTTCCCACTTCCAAGTAGGAATGCTAATCTCCTGAGTCACACCTCCTAGTTTCTGATGTTCTACTTTCACCTGCTAACAGTTGGGACACTTAGCCACAAAATCTGCAATGTCTCTCTTCATGCTGTTCCACCAATAGACTTCCCGTAGATCACGGTACATCTTAGTGGCACCCGGATGAATAGAAGCTTCAGTAAGGATCTTATGACTCAACTCACCCACCTTAGGAACACATTAGCGACCCTGATAATGAAGCACACCATCTCCCCCTTGGGAGAAAACCTCAACTTTCTGCTAATGAACTACATTCTTTAGCTGAAGCAATATAGGGTCACTATCCTGTTTCTCTTTAACCTCTGCTACCAAAGAAGATTCAGATCCATTCTGGACTATCACACCACTCTCTGACGTGTCCATAAGGCAAACTCCTAAGCGAGTAAGCCGATGAACATCTCTGGCTAATTCTTTCTTCTCTTCCTCAACATGTGACACACTACCCATGGACAGTCTGCTGAGGTCATCAACCAATACATTGGCCTTACCCGGATGGTAGAGCACATTCATATCATAATCCTTGAGGAACTCAAGCTATATCCTCTGATAAAGATTCAACTCTTTCTAGGTGACTACATACTGGAGGATTTTATAATATGTGAATACATCAACATGAACACCATACAAGTTGTGTCTCTATATCTATAAGGAAAACACAACAGTTGCAAGCTCGAGGTTATGAGTCGGGTAGTTCTTCTTATGGACCTTAAGCTGTCTGGAAGCATATGCTATGACCTTACCCTGCTGCATCAAGACACAACCCAGGCTGATCCTGGACGCATCGAAATAAACCACATAACCATCTGAACCCTCTGGTAGAGTCAATAAAGGAGTTGTAGTCAACATGGTCTTAGCTCTAAGAAGCTTTTCTCACACTCATCTGACCACTGGAACTTGACCTTCTTCTGAGTCAACTTGGTCAATGGGGAAGCTATGGATGAATATCCTTCAAAAAACCTCCTGTAGTAACCGGCAAAACCCAAGAAACTTCTGATATTTATCAGGGAGGTGGGTCTGGGCCAGTGCTTTACTGCCTCAATTTTCTGAGAATCCACTCAGACCCCTTTGCTGGATACCACATGACTAAGGAAAGCAACTAATTTCAACCAGAACTCGCACTTACTAAACTTGGCAAATAGCTGGTGGTCCTTGAGAGTTTGCAGAACGATCCTCAGATGATTCGCATGCTCTTCCTCATTCTAAGAATAAATGAGGATATCATTAATGAAGATGATAATGAACAAGTCCAAGTACTGCTTGAACACCTTGTTCATTAAGTCCATGAAAACTGCAAGAGCATTGGTTAGTCCAAAAGACATAACTATAAATTCATAGTGACCATACCGAGTCTTGAAGGCTGTCTTCGGGATGTAACTACCTCTAACTCTGAGATGATGATAGCCGGCTCTGAGGTCTATCTTAGAAAAGCAACTGGCACCCTAAAGCTGGTCGAACAAGTCATCAATCCTGGGGATGGGATATTTATTCTTGATTGTGACCTTGTTCAACTGACAGTAGTCAATGCACATCCTGAGAGAACCATCTTTCTTACGCATGAACAACACTGGAGAACCCCATGGAGAGATACTGGGTTTGATGAAGCCCTTATCTAGCAGTTCTTTCAACTATTCTTTTGATACACTCAAATTACACCTCCTTTTAAAAGCGTAAGCCGTCACTGATCAAATATAGAACGCAACGAAGGATGGGGTCGATCCCACAGGGAATATGGTAGAACTATGGTCGATTAGTATTTACTTGCACTCTTAGTCATTTATTTCCCTCAAAAGGGGGGTTTTAAAGTAACAAGTAGTAATTGTAACTAGAATGTAAATAAGTAACACGTGACAATTTTAAGAGTTGTAATCAATGGGAGAGATGACTAGGGTAGTGTTCCCCATGAGATCATAACTTAGTAAGGCGTTGTACTTAGTAAATTAGTTTGGTGCTTAGCATGCAGAATAGGTAAGTTAGGTTCACCTAAATCCTTGGTCCGACAGATAGATGAATTTCCCCACACGCCTTGGTCCGGCCGTGGGTGTATGATTTACTAACCCTTACCCTGGATCTCAGATTAGCTATTCCCGGATAGGGTCAAGCTATTAGATGAGGGTTGGTAGCCTCAAATATCCGTTGTTAAACAACCCTTTTCCCATCCGTTCCTCCTTGGTCCAGAAAGTAATGATAAGGCGAGTTCTAACGTTGCGCACCGTTAAAAAGTAATCAAAGCAAAGGGAAGAACAATACATGCATAAACACCGCCCTAGCGTACCCAAGTACTTTGCCTACTTCATTAATCCTTCATGGTTCCCACAACCCTAGTTGTGAATTTAGCTACTCATGTTCATAAGTAAACAATCAAGAGTCATTAGTGTGTTCATGATCATATACTTATGATAACAGGTAAAGAAATCCAAAATCTTGAATAAATAAAGATGGATGCAAGAACAATGGACTATGAATATATCCAACTCTCAAAACCAAGAACAAACTAAACTCACAATGTTTCGAATGAGTTTCCTACAAAGTAACAAGAATAAAAATGTAAAATAAACCTAGGGAAAGTATTTATAGACAATGGAAATCCTATCCTAACAAAACTAGGAAACTGTACTCGGCAGGGAACACGGGTTGGAATGACGACCCGTCATTTGGGATGACGGTTCGTAGTCTGCTAAGGTCAACCGTGCTTCTATATGGTCAACCACTTCTATCTTGGGAAATAACTTGTGGAACCACAAGTTATAATTCTGAATGACGGCTCGTCTCTTGACTCATGGTTTCTTGGTCCATTTTTGTGCCTTCTCTCGTACAATGATCCATGTTTCCTGTTCCTCCTTTTTCATATATGTAGTTCCTTCTGTCTACGAGTCTACAGGATGAGCCATGTTTTGGAATGATGGCTCATAGACTGAGTCATACTTCTCATCCCTTTTTGCATATTTTATGGACTTTGGTGTACGAGTCAACAGGACGGGTCCGTGGTCCAGAACCACAGACCATAACCTTATCCGTCATCTTTGTAGCCTTCCTTTTTCTGCTGAATTTCTGACACTTTGCTCTAGGATCCATTTTCCCTGCACACTTAACAAGAAACATCATATCTACCAACATAATGCTAAAGAACTTGCGATAATCCTAAGTATTAAGCGTCGAAAGTGACATACTTCTACGTCACATCAATGATGTGCCGGGATTTGATGGCACTTTCGACGCTTGAAATGAAGGATTTTTGAGAGTTGTTAAGTATATTTTGTTGGATTTAATATCATTTACTAATTATGCAGGGAAAAAGTATGAAATAGATGAGAAGACCAAAAACTTATAGTTTTATGGGCAAAAGACAAGCCACCACAGGTGTCATACTCACGATGGCCCGTGGGGCAAACTATTGGAACAGGGCAGCAAGAGGGGCTAAGGCATTTGAGCCCGACTGGCCCTACGATGCCCGTGGTAGACATGACAGGACATTGTTAAGCCCGTCAAAACCATCCAGAGGAGCATGCAAGAGGTCAAGGAAGGGCGATGGGCATCCTCGATGCCCGTGACAATCATGACACCCCATCGAAGTTACCCATGGAAACCAGGCAGGAGAGTTGGAAAGGGGCCAAGTGCAGGCGATGAGATGGCCGACAGGCGTCGCAGTCTCGATGGCCCGTCACCTCTGCCCATAAAAGCTTGCTAGAGGCTTAGAACTCGCCTTATCCTTAATTTCTGGACCAAGGAGGTAACGGATGGGAAAAAGGTTGTTCAACGACAGAGATTTGAGGCTACCAACTCTCATCTAATAGCTTGACCTTGTTCGGGAATAGATAATCTGGGATCCAGGGTAAGGGTTAGTAGAGCATACACCCACGGCTGGACCAAGGCGTGTGGTGAAATTTGTCTAGCTACCGAACCAAGGAGTTAGATGAACCCAACTTACCGATTCTGCATTCTAAATATCAAACTAGTTTACCAAGTACAAAAGCCTTACTAAGTTATGATCTCATGGGGAACACTACCCTAGTCGCTTCCATTATTGATAACAACTGTTGAAATTGATGTCTGTTACTTGTTTACATTTTAGTTACTACTATTACTTGTCACATTAAAACCCCCCTTTCGAGAGAAATAAATGACTAAAATGCGAGTAAATATTAATCGACCATAGTTCTACCATATTCCCTGTGGGATCGACCCTAACCTTTGTTGGATTCTATATTTGATTAGCGACTACTTATGCTTCTAAAAAGAGGTATAATTTAGGCGTATCAAAGTTTGGCACCGTTGCTGGGGAATACAGTTTATGATTAAGAGACATTGTGTTTATCTCATTATTAGTCCTTATTTCTTGATTTTACTTTTACTGTTGTTTTTGGTTTGATCTACAGGTTGCAACTTGTGCATGCCCAGTATAAGGAGTCAAGGCAATCCCTTGATCCCATACGATCCTGAGCTCTCCAAAACCTTAAGAAATATGGCTAAAGAGAGAGAGCACGAGACACAGGAGCAGATCACCGCCCGATTATTTGGCCGAGGATGAGCAACGAAAAAAGGCCAGAGAAGATGCTCTTGCCGCTGAAGATGCTGCAATTGCAGCAGATCTTGCAGCTCAAAATGCGGTGGCCTAGAAAATAAGGCAGGCTCGACAATATGCTACTCGTCAAGCTGCACTAAAATCCCAAGCAGCAACTGATGGTGCAGCCCACCGGAACTCTCCTAGAGGACCAGTCGCGCTAAGAAAGAATAGGGTTCGGCAGATGCAGTAGCCCAGGCAAGCCCCTTGCTACTATGATTATGATGATTATGATAAGGAGGAGGAATTGGGTATTGCTGGACCCATAGTGTTGCCACCACTGACTGAGAGGGCGAAGTTCTACATCACCAGCACCATTCGCTCTAAGACCTGTATGCTGAAAAACCTACAGAAGATGCAAATCGTCATGTGCAGAATTTTACTCAGATTTGCAAGGCGTATAGTATGCCAGGAGTGGGGCAAGATGATATTAGACTAAGGTTGTTTACATTTTCACTGACTGATGAGGCAACTGTTTGGCTCTCAGAACTGTCCGATAATTCCATCTACACATGGCACGAGTTGAAGACCTTGTTCTTAGAGCGATTCTTTCCTCCATCAAGGATGTTGCAATTGAAATAGGAGATCTATAATTTCAAGAAGCTACCTGCAGAGGCATTATATGAGGCTTCTCTAAGGTTCAAGAAGAAGTTGAAGCAAGTTCCAAGACACGGAATCCCTTCAAGGCATCTGATGAAATTTTTTACAAAGCACTGAACGCCAAGACCAATAGAGCATGGCACACTATAGAATCAAAGACCTCAGCAGATACATACGCAGTTGGTAAGTCCTTGGATTCGAATAAATTGCAAGACATTAAACAGGAAGTTGTTGAGCTAAACACGACACTTGGGTTGCTTGCAAAGAAATTCCTGGCTGAGGGAGTAGAGAAGGTAAAATCCACCGGGTCGCAAGGTAAATCACCTAGTCCAGACGGTTACTCATCCAAAGAAGAGGTTAGTTACCTGAATGATCAATGGGCGGGTTTCTGGGCCTTTGGCCAAGGAAATCAAGGTCAAAACATAGATAGAGATAATTACTACAATTGGTCTGGTTACAGAGATGGTGACTGGCAGAAAACGTATAGGTATAAGAATGATAGAAATGTTTTTTAAGTCCCGCCTGTAAAATGTGAAAAGCAGGCTGGACAACCTACCATGAGGGAGCTGCTCAATAAGGTGTTTGAAAAGGTTGACTCTGCGGATTCAAGCATGAAGGAGATAAAATCAGACCTTTGAAAGATCAGTCAGAGAGTGGATTCCTATACTGTCTCCATAAAGCAGCTTGAGACACAGATGCACCAGATTTCCACTAGCATGAATCCGCGTCAAAAGGGCACTCTCTCTAGTGATACCATTCAGAACCCAAAGAATGATCGACAAGTTATGGCAGTGACTACTCAAAGCGGAAAGCATACCATTGATTCTCCCATGCCTAAAATTGTTGATGAACCCACCAAAGTTGAAAAGGATGATGCTGAGATTCTGGTCGAGTCTGAAGGAATAGATAGTGGTGAAGAGCCAAGTGAGAGACAATCTACTGAGGTGAAGGCAAATAGAAAAGATATTGCACCAGTCCTGAAGCCTATGTCATTGCATCCTCCTCCTTATCCCTAGAGATTGAAGAAAAAGGTTGATGACAGAAAACTTCACAAGTTCATCTCTATGTTGAAGCAACTGTCAGTAAATATCCCTTTGGTAGAAGCACTGGAGCAGATGTCTGGTTATGCAAAATTCATAAAGGATCTGGTAACTAAGAAGAGGATATTTAGTTTTGAGCCAGCCAATAATTTGCACCACTATAGTGCAATAGCATCCCATTCCATAGTGCAGGAAAAATAAGACCCTGGAGGATTCACAATTCCTTGCACTATTGGAGCTTTCTACATTGCCAAAGCGTTGTGTGATCTGGGTGCTAGTATAAATCTTATGCCGCTAGCACTGTATAATCAGCTAGGCTTGGGAGCCCCCACTCTAACTACAATGTGGCTCATGGCAGATCGTATGGTGAAGAGATCTGTGGGGATCCTTTATGATGTATTGGTGAAGGTTGACACATTTATCCTTCCTGCAGACTTTGTGATTCTGGATTATGAGGTTGACTTTGAGGTGCCCATTATCTTGGGGCGCCTATTCCTGGCTACTGGATGCACTTTGGTTGATCTAGAAACTGGGCAGATGAAGTTCAGACTAAATGATGATGAGGTGACATTTGATGTCTGCAAATCTATGAAGCATCATGATGACATGCGAGTGGTGTCAGTTATCGATATTGTTGATGAGGATCAAATTGGCGTACCTATTGAGGAGAGACTTAGGGTCAAAGCCCTTGCTGGCATGATTATGAACTTTGAAGGTGACGATATTGAGGAGTACAATGAAATGGTAGCAGCACTTACAGGGTTAAGATCTTACAGTTATGCACCAAAGAAGCTCGATTTGGACTTGAAAAATAGGCAAACGCCACTTGCCCAACCGTCTATTGAGGTGCCTCCAGTCTTGGAGCTCAAAGCACTTCTAGCTCATCTTCGGTATGTATTTTTAGGAGCTAATGAGACTCTTCCAGTGATCATTGCTGCAGATTTAGGTGAAGGGCAAGTTGAAGCTCTGGTTTTTGTCTTGCGAAAATTTAAAAGAGCCATTGGTTGGACCATCACTGACATCATCGGGATTCTGCCTGGAATCTGTACATATAAAATTCAGCTCGAGCCAGATTGTACTCCAAGTATTGAGCACCTACGTAGGTTGAATCAGCCTATGCAAGAGGTTGTCAAGAAGGAGATCATTAAGTGGTTGGATTCAGGTGTGGTTTATCTGATTTTTGATAGCAAGTGGGTGAGCCCGGTCCAGTGTGTGCTGAAGAAGGGAGGGATTACTGTAGTCCCAAATGCAAAGAATGAGCTAATTCCGATGAGGCCAGTCATAGACTGGCGCATATGCATGGACTATAGGAAGCTGAATGCGTGGATTGAGAAGGACCATTTTCCAATGGCGTTCATGGATCAGATGTTAGATCGTCTTACTGGTAGAGAATGATATTGTTTTCTTGATGGTTATTCGGGATACAATCAGATTTCGATTGCTTCGGAAGACCAAGAGAAAACCACTTTCACCTGTCCATATGGGATGTTTGCTTTCAAAAGGATGCCATTCGGTTTGTGCAATGCGCCAACAACATTTTAGTGTTGTATGATGTACATTTTCTCAGACATGGTAGAGGACACTATTGAGGTATTTATGGATGACTTTTCTGTGGTAGGTGACTCTTTTGAAGATTGTCTAGATTATTTCAGCTATGTACTGAAATGATGTGAAGAGTGCAACCTGGTGCTGAATTGGGAAAAGTGTCACTTGATGGTGAAAGAGGGCATAGTTCTTGGTTATTGGATTTCTAAGAAGGGTATAGAGGTTGTTAGAGCAAATATTGAGGTGATTGAAACATTGCCTCCACCAATTTCTATGAAGGGAATTCAGAGCTTTTTGGGGCATGCTGGCTTTTATAGGAGGTTTATCAAGGACTTCTCCAAAATTGCTAATCCATTGTGCAAGATATTGGAGAAAGAGGTAAAGTTTGTGTTTGATGATGCGTGTCTGAAGGCATTCGAGTTCCTTAAAGAAAAGCTGGTCTCAGCTCTGATTATTATCTCTCCTGATTGGTCCCAACCTTTTGAGGTTATATGTGATGCTAGTCGAGTGGCGCTAGGAGCAGTCCTAGTCCAAAGGAGTGAAAAGATCCTCCATACGATATACTACGCTAGCAAGGCACTTAACTCAGCTCAGAAGAATTATACTATAACTGAACAGAAGCTACTTGCTGTGGTCTTTGCGTTTGAAAAATTCAGATCTTATTTGCATGGCACCATGGTGGTGGTGCACACTGACCATGCAACTCTTCGTTATCTCATGGCAAAGAAGGATGCAAAACCAAAGCTGATTAGATGGGTGTTGCTACTGCAAGAGTTTGATTTTGAGGTCAAGGACCGAAAGGGTATGGAGAATCAAGTAGTAGACCATTTGTCTAGGCTAGAAGAAGAGGCAATGCTGAAGCTGAATGATGAGCAAGAGATTGATGACTGGTTTCTTGATGAACAAGTGTTAGCAGCTTCTCAAGATTTGATCCCATGGTTTGCCTACATTGCCAACTATTTGGCAAGTGATCTAGTGCCTGATGATATATCGGTCCACCAAAGAAGAAAGTTCATGTCTGATATGAAGAAGGACTTCTGGGAAAAGCCATTCTTGTTCCGTGTGTGTGCTGATACAGTGATCTGGAGATGTGTTCCTAAATCTAAGATGATAGAGATTCTAGAAGCTTGCCATTCATCCCCTATTGGAGGTCATCATAGTCGTATTCGGACTGCGCACAAGATTCTACAATGCGATAATTATTGGCTGACTATTCACAAAGACGCCCATGATTTTGCTAAGGCTTGCAGCAGATGTGAAAGGGAAGGAGGCATATGAAGGAGGCAGGAGCTTCCTCTTAACCCCATCCTTGTGATCGAGTTGTTTCATGCTTGGGGTATTGTATTCATGGGTCCATTCATGTGGTCCAATGGAAACCGGTACATATTGGTGGCTGTGGACTATGTATCTAAGTGGGTGGAAGCGGTTGCACTTCCCAGTAATGAAGGAAAATGTGTCACAACATTCTTAAAAAAGAACATCTTCTCCAGGTTTAGTACGCCAAGAGCAATTATTAGCGATGGAGGCTCTCACTTTTGCAACAAGCTGTTTCAAGCTTTGCTTGAGAAATATGGAGTTAAACATAGAGTTGCAACCCCTTATCATCCTCAGACGAGTGGGCAAGTAGAGGTTTCCAACAGAGAAATAAAGTCAATCCTGTCCAATATTGTCAATGCAAATAGAAAGGATTGGTCGCAAAAGTTAGATAATGCTTTGTAGGCATACCGGGCTGCATTCAAGACCCCAATAGGTATGTCACCCTATTAGCTTGTGTTTGGTAAGGCGTGCCATCTTCCGGTTGAGTTAGAGCATAAGGCCATGTGGGCGTTGAAAAAGCTGAACTTAGACTGGTCTGAAGCATCTTTGTAGCAGCTTGGGCAGTTGAATGAGTTGGATGAGTTTTGTCTGAATGCATATGAGAGCTCAACACTATACAAAGAGAGGATAAAACGGTATCATGACCGGAAGATAGAAAGGAGAGATTTCCAGCCGGGTGATTTGTCCTTGCTTTTTAACTCTAGACTTCGTTTGTTTCCTGGTAAGATGAAGTCCAGATGGATTGGACCTTTTAAGGTGGTACAAGTGTTTTCTCATGGGGCTATTGAACTCAAAAACCATGAGGGAAAAAGGTTTAAGGCAAACGGGCAGCGGATTAAAGCTTATTTTGGCACAACAGAGGAGATCAAAATGATTGAAGCCTGGAGCCTTGATGAGTTCGTCCAACCCATGGAGCTTGATGAAGTCTGACTAATCAAGCAACCTGTGTCGTGCCGTGACGTTAAATCAGGCACTGCATGGGAGGAAAGCCAAGGAGTTGAATTTTTGCTTTATTTGTTTTTAGTTCTAGTGGGTGTAAAGTGTTTTGGTGAAGTCTGAGTAGCAAAAAAACTTGCGTCGTGCCACAACGTTAAATCAAGCACTGCATGGGAGGCAACCCATGGACTAATGTGTGTCAATTTTTTTTGGAGAAAGAAGGGAGATAAAGAACAAGTGCTGAAATTACAGAAAAGGGGATCCTACGAGATAGCAGATGGGCCGTCGCAGGCGCCACGCCCATGGGACTGGGGACATCTAACAAGAAAATTATCTAAGTATGCAAAAGAAGTATCTGCCTCATTCCCACGTCCCACATGATGGGCCGTCGCATCCCCGACTGGCGTGGGAACGAGTGTGAATCTCCTAACAAAGAAAATTTTCTAAGTGCTAAAATGCAGTGGTATATCCCATTTACAAACCCCACATGATAGGCCATCGCAGCGTCAATGAGCGTGGGACTGGGCGTGACACCATAAGCAAATGAGAAGGGGGTCATCCTCAGACGTCCAGGTAAGTAAAATTTGACGGGCTGTCTCTAGCCCGATGGGTGTGGTGTAGCCCATCGTTTGGGTCGGTCAATAGAGGGTTAACAATTTTTAAATTTGTTCGCCCGCGTTTAATATGTTTTGACCTCATTCAATTGAGGTCACACCTTTTATAAACTCCTTCTCCCTGAAACACTTCACATACGATTTCTCTCTATCCCCAACTCCTTGATCCCACTCCCCACGATCACTCAAGAACCCATTCCCATAACCCATTCATGAAATCGCTGGCAAATCACCTCTAGGGATTGTGTATTCTCGAGTTTTTGGCAAACCAAAGAAGTAAGTTCTTACTTCTTGTAGAGTGTTAACTATTCTTGTAGTTAACTATGACTAGGGATTTTGTTTGTGTTAAAAAGTGCATTCACCATGCTTAAAACATAACCCTAGTTGTGAAAATGTTGCTTGATGATTGGGTAAAAAGATACAAAGGATATAAGTTTGGAAATTAGGGTTGGGTAGTGGTTTGTTAAAACAATACTTAAGTTTTGATGTTTTGTTTGTTATGTGGGTGTTGAAAAATTGCTATGTGTGAAAGAACAAGGGAGAGAGAATTTTTTTTACACTAATTGGATCCCACGATCCAGCAGACGGGACGTCTGAGGCACGATGGGCATCGGTCAAGGCGTGGAACTGACCCAAAAACTTGAAAAGGTTTCTGGCCAGCTCTGACGCCCAACCAGATGGGACGTCGTACCTCCTACGGCCGTGGCAGGAGCCCGTGGGAGGACAACTGTCCTTAAAAAGCCCATTTGTCCATTTTGATGCCTTGTCCCACAGGACATCGGCCCTCCCACACCCATGGCACAGGGCCATGGGAGGGAGATTTTCCCTGTAAACCCCACTGGTCCATTCCGACGCCCGGGGCCACGGTACGTCGGCCCTCCCACACCTGTGGGAGGGTGATTTTTCTATGAAATTTTTGTAAGTATAGAATTTTTTTTTGGGTTTGTACTTTGGTCCCGATTGCTAACTTTGGTTTCATACAAGTACTAAAATGGCACCAAAGACACCACTACGATGAAGGGGGGCCCAGAAAGCTAAGAATGCCTCCAATCTGTCTCGGACAGTAACTCAGACAATACCCCCCTTGTCCGGACCGCCAGGAGGAAGCTAGTTGTGTCTCCCTCCCAGTCTGAAGAGGAGGGGGCAATGCATCTACTGAAAAATAAGGATCGTCTTCCGGCTCATCTGAGACTAGTGCAGAGAGCAACCATGCCAACACCGGGAAAGAATTGGCTAATCAAGTCTCAAGTGGAACATCAAATGAGTCAGGAGATAAGGATGGTTCAGGGTCGGAGCACAATGAGGCAAGAGAAGAAGGGGGTAATGCTGAGTCTGACACAGAAACTACCATACCGGAAAATGACACTCCTTCACCTACTCCATATGGCGCTGGTGCAGCACTGGGACTTGCTAGAGAGACAGTCAGATGGAGGGTTAAGGGGGCAAAGAAAATATTTGACTATGGCCTTGAAGTCACAGCAAGGGCTAATCTGCGAAGGCCCATCGCGGAAGAACGGAGAATAGATCATTTCAAATTGAAGAACTTCCCTATGCTGGACGCATACTTCCAACATTATAGGTTGGGCTGGACTAGCAAGCCCCTCTCAGATTTTCAGCCAACTCTCGTAAGAGAGTTCTATGCCAATTATCAAGCCATCCAGGAAGGGTTGTGCAAAAAGGGCCAGAAAATTGCAGACTTACCCGCTCTTGAGAGCGTCCTAGTAAGGGGTGTCCTAATAAACATCTTAGCCGATACCATCAATAGATTTCTTTTCGGTCCTGAGTATGAGGCACCCATAGAAACCATTGATTATGACTACCGGGTGAAACATGAGGAGAAGCGGACAAAGTAGTTGGCCAAGCGCCTGACTACGACTGGGACACCAATGCGGCTTAGCCAAGACAATACGTAGATCCATAAAGCCTCTCTCTCTTTTGAGGCCAAGTTTTGGTGGGCACTAGTACAACTTCGGCTCATGCCAACGGGTGCTGACAACCAACTTACTCTTAAAAGGGCCATCCTAGTTGCTGCTTTGATGTCCAAGTACAACCTAAATTTTGGGCAAATCATCGCAGAGGAGATTCGGGACAGAGTTACCAAAATAGCTTCTTCTTACCCTTTTCCATGCCTGATCACTGAGTTGTGTGAAGAAGCACAGGTCCTAAAGTTTGCAGGGGTCGATAGGGCTGAAAGAGTTGCAAGGACTCACCATCCGGAGCGGTCCAAAGATGAGACACGAGTGCTGGGGTTGAGCAGTACTTCCGAGCCATTGGCTCTCACTCTTAAGGCACATATCCCGACACCTGAAGGGACCGCATACCCTATGCCAAGACCCACCTCACAAGGCAGCCAGTCCGAGCATACCACAACTAGTCAATCTACTACTGCAGCTGGTCCATCTGCCTCCAACGCACCTTTAGAGAAGGATCCAGAAGCTATCTTTGCCTTCCATCCGGCAAATTTTGTCGATACAGTCCAGAGGACTATTAAGCTTAAAGCACAAATGAAGGCATTCTTAGCACAGTTCCAACCAAATGTGAATGCTTCAATTCAAAGGGCCATAGCCTCATTTTTAACTGTAAATGCCCAGATTGATGCAGTGGAGGATAGGGTGGATGAGAGACTGAAATAGATGGGTGCGGTGGAGCTTACAGAGTTGAAAAAAGAGGTTGCCGAGCTCAAAGTCGATGTTGAGAAATTGAAGAATCCCCAGCCTTCTCAGGCTAAGGCTCCAGTGGTCTTTCGAGGGATCACGCCGGAGTCCATACTCAATCTATGGGATTTTGTAGATCCTGACCTCCGAATGGCAAACTTGGACCCAGCAGCAACAAAGGAGCCTGAAAAAGAAGCTGAATTAGCTCCTGATCCCTCTGAGCGCAAAAAGAAGAGGAAGAGCAAAGACAAACAGGTCTAAGCTGATAATGCTCCTCTTAGCCCTAACTCACAAAAGAAAAAAGAGGAGAGAGCCGCAAAGCGAGCTCAAAAAGAGATAAAAAAAGCAACAAAAGAATCCCTGGCTATACAGCAATTTGAGGTTGATGGATATGGGATTGGTGGTTCCGCGAGTGGTATTGTGGTACCAATAGAAGAAACTTCTTTAGACCCCATTGTGGGAGTTGGTGACACTGAGCTGCCTGGGTAGCTGATACATTGATTGAGAGGACTGCAGAGGCAACCTTTGTTGTTGAGATATCTACGGGCACTGAGTTAGAGGGCCTGCCTTCTGCTACACCCAATGATGGTGCTTAGGTGCCACAGGTATGCCTAGTATCTCTTGCTTATCATTTTTCATGCATTGGGGATAATACATGACTTTTTAGAGGGGGTGGGCAGCTGTGGTCATCTGGTGTATTTTTGTAGAGCATTTTGACAAAGTCTGAGTAGCCAAAAATACTCGCGTCGTGCCATGATGTTAAATCAAGCGCTGCATGAGAGGCAACCCATGAGGGTACGCACAAGGTATTCGAATCCTTGGGGTTTTATTGCCTGCATTCTTTCCCTAAGGATTTTTAATTTCTGTTGAACCGGCATGTTTAGTATAGGAAGTGTGTTCGTAGAAGTGAATTAGAAACTAATTTCAGCCATGATTTTATTTTTGAAATAGAGTTCTGTGAAAAATGGAGACCCCTCCAAATTTTTTGTGCAATAAAGTGTTAGAACCGACTTAGGTGGATCTGTAAATGACAGCATGCATAAAAATGAGACAAATAGCTTAAGCTAAAGCATGAAACCAGTAGTTAGCTAATCTGTATCCTTAACTCTGTGCCATGTGTGAAGTGAGCCGCTTAGTATCTGTTCTTGTTGTACTGTGCGATCTAGAACTTGCCTAGTTAGTCGTGCTTAGGTTGTAGAATGGGTTAGTTGGGACATGATCATAGGCCCTTTTTGAATTAGTCCACTTCAGCCAAAATGACCTACCAAAATGCTAAGTAATCCACTTGATCCCTAACTTTGAGCCGTAAAGTGAACCTTTTTGTTGTTAGCCTATTCACCTTCCCATCTCCTATAAATCTCTGTTTTGGCCCTGGTGCCTCCTTGGATATCGTGCACCTCAACTCACGCTAAAAGCCTAAGTTGAAAATGGCTACTGTACGGGTGAGTAGGAAGTGTTGGGTATGAAAAGAATGGTTAAGCAATAGAAAGAAAGAAACTGTGTGTGGTCGCGTGTAAAAAAAAGAAAATGATGAATGAAAAGAAAAGAAAGAAGAAAAATGAATGAAAAGACAAAGTGCAGTAATGCAATAGAAGCCACACCCCAAACTTGATAAAAGTAGGAAAAGAGTGAAAGAAAGGAGAAGAAGGGAGGCAACCGGTAAGAACTGAAAAGTGGAGAAGATCACGAAGTAATTATAGTCTCAAGGAGGGCATAGTCACTATTTACCCAAATGTACCATTCCCATCCCTAAGCCTACATTACAAGCCTAGCAAAGTCCTATAGTGATCCTAACCGAACCGTTTGATAGCCGAAGCATAGAAAATAAGGGCAAGCCTATGGTATTATGCATGTACAGCTTGAACTTCTTTGTGAAAGTGAGTGGTTTCCCAGTCCCTGAGTGTAAATTGACATCTTGTGTGATTTGGGACTTCTTCGTTGTGAGGGCACTAGAGTAGACTGGATTGCTAATTGCTTGGTTTGAATGTCTGGTGTGTATGCTAGATTACTCATAAATATCATGTTGTCACTCATGGATCCGTCTTGTGTTGTTTTGATACTTTGATAAAATGCACTGGTTTTTGAGCTGTCAAGGAGTGGGTACTATCTTGGAAAGTAAAAGCTTAATGAATGAGGCTGCCATTGTAGTTTCTGGTTTTCTTCTACTTAAGCGTCATTTGGTTTTGTTTTTGTTTGGTGCTTGAGGACAAGCAAACATTCTAAGTTGAGGGTGTTGATGTGCCGGGATTTGACGGCACTTTCAACGCTTAAAACGAAGGATTTTTGAGAGTTCTTAAGTACATTTTCTTGGATTTAATGTCGTTTGCTAGTTATGCAGGGAAAACGTATAAAATAGATGGGAAGACCAAAAAGTTACAGTTTTCTGGGCAAAAGACAAGCCACCATGGGCCTCACACTCATGACGGCCCGTGGGGCAAACCGTTGGAACAGGGCAGCAAGAGGGGCTAAGGTATTTGAGCTCGATGGGCCCCCCGACGCCCGTGGTAGACACGACGGGACATCGCTAAGCCTGTCAAAACCATCCAGAGGAGCATGCAAGAGGTCAAGGAAGGGCGACGGGTGTCCTCGATGCCTGTGACAATCATGACACCCCATTGAAGTTGCCCGTGGAAACTAGGTAGGAGAGTTGGAAAGGGGCTGACGGGCATCGTAGTCTCGATAGCCCATCACCTCTGCCCATGAAAGCTTGGCAGAGGCTTGGAATGTAAGAGTTAAATGATGGCCAACGGGCATCACAGGCTCGACATCCCGTCACTCTCGCCCGTGAAATCATGGCAGAGATGCAAGTGAAGAATTGAAGATTGGCCGACGGGCACTCACAATGCCCGTAGCAACCACGATGGCCCGTGAGGCATCCCATCGGCACTACCGCATCCAACTTCTCCTAGTTTTGTTAAGATTTGGTTTCTTTGTCTATAAATACTTCCCCTTAGGTTTTATTTTCGGTTGTTATGTATTATTTCACATGAGTTACGACATTATTGTTTTGGTGTTGACTTTAAACACAAGTTCTTGATTAGTTGAAGTGTTCTTGATATTTTCTTCAAGATTTTGGATTTCTTTGCACTAATTTGTAAGTATCTATTGATGATTGCACAAACAACCATTAAGAGTCCACTTATGAATATGACTAGCTAAATCCACAACTAGGGTTGTGGGAACCATGAAGGATTAACAAAGTAGGCAAAGTACTTAGTAATTCTAGAGGGATATTTATGCATGTATTGTTCTTCCCTTCGTAATGATTGCTTTCTAGCAGTGTAACACGTTAGAACTCGCCTTATCCTTACTTTCTGGACCAAGGAGGTAACGGATGGGAAAAGGGTTGTTCAAAGACCCAGATTTGAGACTACTAACCCTCATCTAATAGCTTGACCTTGTACGGGAATAGCTAATCTGGGATCCAGGGTAAGGGTTAGTAGGGCATACACCCGCGGCTGGACCAAGGCGTGTGGTGAAATTCATCTAGCTGCCGGACCAAAGAGTTAGATGAACCCAACTTACCGATTCTGCATGCTAAATATCAAACTAGTTTACCAAGTACAAAAGCCTTACTAAGTTATGATCTTATGGGGAACACTACCCTAGTCGCTTCCATTATTGATAACAACTGTTGAAATTGACATCTGTTACTTGTTTACATTCTAGTTACTACTAATACTTGTTACGTTAAAACCCCCATTTCAAGGGAAATAAACGACTAAAACGCGAGTAAACATTAATCGACCATAGTCCTACCATATTCCCTGTGGGATCGACCCCAACCTTTATTAGGTTCTATATTTGATCAGCGATCGCTTATGCTTCTAAAAAGAGGTGTAAATTGGGCGTATCAATCAACAACCTCAACTTAAGACTGTTGCTTGTCCTCACGCGACAACAAGAAACCATCCTAAAACGACGCTTTAGCAAAATAAAACCAGGAACTACGGCAGTCATATGATTTAGCAATTTATCTCACAACAAGTATCCCCATCCTTTTTCAAACAAGTGTACAAGTTCCATTTATAAACACAACACAAGAGGATCCATGGAAGACATTACGCTATCAACAGAAGATTGAGCATACACACATGAGACTCACCCTAACAGTTAACAGTCAAAGTTGCTCTAGTGCCCTCACCACAAAGAAGTCCCAATAACACACTAATACAGTTTAAGTCTCTGGGACTGAGCTAGAGCACTCACACTCACAAAGATATTCAAGCAATGTGTTCACAATACCATAGGCTTACCCTTATTTTCTATGCCTTGGCTTTTGAACAGTTGGGTTAGGATCACTATAGGACTTTATTCGGCTTGTAACGTAGGCTCGGGGACGGGTATGGTAGATATGGGAATCAGTGACTAAGACCTCCTTGACACTACATTATGTATCTTTCACTTTTCAGCCCAACTCTATTCTTTCTTCCCTTTTTTCTCCCTTGTTATTTCTTTATTTTCATCAATTGACGGGTGCGGCTTTTATTTTAGACTAATCTTTTCATCATATCTCTTTCTCTTTTCTTTTTCTTTTTCTTTCTCTTTATTTTATTTTCTTTCTTTTTTTCTTTTTCTTTAACATATCCACCGCACCCGTTATTTCTCCTTTTTATTACTAACTTTTTCTTTTCATACCCATATTTTGCACTTGCCTCTACAGTAGCCACCCTCAACTTAGGCGATTTTCCTGAGTTGAGGTACACAATCTCCAAGGAGGGACCAGGTCCAAACTAAAGGTTCGTAGAAAATAGGGAAGGTGATTAGGCTAAACAACAAAAAGAGTCAATTCAGGCTCAAGATCAGGGATCAAAGGGTATTCAAATCATTTGTTCGGTCATTTAGAATGAAGTGGACTATTTCAAAAATGGCCTATGATCCTTTCCTAACCAACTATCCTACAACCTAGGCAAGACTAACCGGGCAAGTTCTAGATTGACAAACAAAGCAAGAACAATGCAAAATCAGCTCACACACATATGGCACAAAGTTAAAGAATCACATGCTAACTATCAGGTTCATACTCTAGCTTAATTATTCATCATATCGATTAACCTAATGTCATACACAGATCCATAATGGTCAGTCTATCAAAAGCAGATACTATTATGTCACACAAAAAATTGGAGGGGTCTCCATTTTCAATCAAGATCCAGTTCGAAATCATACCATAGACTGCACTAAGTTCCCTTTTTTCTTTTACTACACCTAACCTATACTAAACGTGCTGGTTCAACAGAAATTAAAAATCCTCGGGGAAAGAACACAGTCAAGAAAACCCCAAGAACTCGGGTACGTTATGAGTACCCTCATGGGTTACCTCCCATTTAGCGCCTGATTTAACATTGTGGCATGACGCAAGTGTGTTGGCTACTCAGACTTCGCCAAAACACTCAACTAAAATACCAGATGACCACAGTTGCCCCCACCCCATCTAAAAAGCTATGCATCATCCCCAATGCACTAAAAATGATAAGCAAGGGATACTAGGCATACCTATGGTGCCTAAGTACGGTCATCGGGTGTAGAAGAATTTAGGCTCGCTGGATCGGTGCCCGTAGTCATATCTCCAACACGGACTGCCTCTAGAGTTCTCTCAATAACAACATTCGCTGCCTATGCAGCTTCATCAGTCGACACTCCCACAATGGGTCTAAAGAAGTTTCTTCTATGGCGCCCGTGACACCACTTCTCGAGCCACCCGTACAATTGGAGTCGATATGAATTTGATGGATGGCTAGGGATTCTTTTGCTACCTCAGTTTCTTTCTTCCACCTCTTCTTTTCAGCTTTCTCTTCCTTTTTCTTTTGTGATTTAGGACTCAACAGAGCATTTTCATCCCGAACACTTTAATCTCTTTTCTTTCTCTTTATTGTGGGTTCAAGGTCAGTTTCAACTATTCCAGTTAGGTCACGAGGAGGGGAATGTTCCAGGAAATCAATGAAATCATCCTCTGTGGTCTCGACCTATGGTTACTGAATGTCCGGTACCTGTGTTTTTTGGATCGCATCTACATTAACACGGACCTTTGCAAGCTCTACCAGAATTGCAGTGAGGTCTAGAATAGTCAAATTTGAAAGTCGATCATTCACCCTGATTTTCTATGCTGTCCAATCGCTCATTTAGATTGTCAATCGATTTCCAGATCAGAGCAACAACATATGCTATTTCCCTGCGGATTAATGGCTTCACAGAGTTTGAGAACCTCTTAATTTGTTCATTGGCATGAAAGGCTGCTTTAGCAACCTTACTAAAAACCTCACTGGTGCAGAAATAGGACTGTCTTTGCTCACTGGACAGAGCAGACTGAGCTGAGGAGGATGGGCTTGGTGCGGAAGTAGAAGGGTCAGAATCCGGTGCAGCATTCTCGTCAAACACAACCAAGGTGTCAGGTGGAAAATCTCCACTAGGCTTAAGGAA
The DNA here is from genome assembly GCA_003996215.1 of Jaltomata sinuosa. Lineage (NCBI taxonomy): Eukaryota > Viridiplantae > Streptophyta > Magnoliopsida > Solanales > Solanaceae > Jaltomata > Jaltomata sinuosa. The sequence continues at coordinate 47,229 of QJPP01000407.1, forward strand.
AACAGTACTCTCGGATTGTTGAATGAGCCCTCGCCCTTGCCACCGGATTTTTCATATCTTGAATAAGGGCTATGTCTGAGAAACTAGTTGCCTGCATGATCTTATCTACTCCTATCATCTCGGGCACTTCAGCTTCCTGACATAGCTTAGTGACCAGGCAAGGGAATGGAATAGTTGTGGATGGCCGCAACGCTCTTTCTTTGATTTCCTCCGCAATTATGCGAGCAATGATAAGGTCATATATGGACATGATGTCTGCAACCAAGAGGGCCCAATCTGGAGTGAGAGTATTATCTGCTGTAGTTGGTACCAACTGATGTCTGACCACAAACCACTAGAACTTTCCAGTCATGCTCAATGATGCTTTGGTGATCTTTACAATGTTTGCCGTCAACCATGGTGGGTTTCCGTCGGTGATAACTGAGGCAATCCACTTGTAAGGTGTTTTCATTCATCTGAACTACTCCAAACGTGCATCCAAATCCAGCTGGGATGCATGTGCTACAAAATTTGGGCCATAAAGGAAACGCTGAATGGTGCACTCCGAAATATCTACCTGGACCCTCCTTACCTACACTCTCTCCAAGGCCGGTTGCGACTTTGGACTCTTTCCCTTTTCACACATATTTGTTAGTGTAGCTGCGTATGCCATATAAAACTCACGAACTAGCACCGAGTTATATAGACCACCCGACCGACTCATCCACTGGAATCCATAGTGATCATACAGCCCCTTGGCGTCGGCCATGTCGTCTAACCCTACAGATCTAATCTCAACCTCTTCATGGATGCTCCGCCTTGGGTGCCCTTTGTCAGTCAAAACCAAGCCTTCATGGTAAATTCGGGATGTACCCTCAATAGCCCATCCGACCCTATCCCGCACTCTGGTGTTTTTGCATCTAAAAATAGGGAGAGTTACGGGGATGGCCTCATCAACTTGTGGCTCTGTTGTAGCAGGAACTATTTCGGCGGCTTTGCCAGCATTTTCATTATCATTCTGGCTAGCACTTTCAGAATCTGACTCTGAACTTTTATCATTCTTGCTGCCTGAAGCTGTAGCATCTCCGGATTCAGATTTTTTGGACCCGCTTTCTTGTGGTGAGGAGCCAGAAGCAGACTCACCCTCTCTTTCTTAAAAATGGGGAGAGGTTGTCTGTGCTTGAAACTTTGCTTTCTTCCTTATCGTATGAGGTACTGCTTTTGGGTCAGAGTCTATAGTATAAACCTCCTCGGATCCACTGTCTTCTGACTTAGAGGCTTCATCTTGTAGTTGTCTTTTCTTTTAGATCACTGCCTCTGAGTCTTTGGCTGCGACCTTCTTTTGTATATTCTTTTGTGGCATGGCACCTGAGGGGTAGACTTCGTTAGTACATATAATCGATTATATCACAGAAGTATTAGAGAGTACGACTCAGTTGATGACCCATGGTATGAAACCACAGATCCATCCTGTGAGTCATAATTTAACTTCAGAACTTACCCCAAATTTTACAGTTGTTTCAGTGACCACGAGTCACTTAGACGGTCCATAGTTGTGAACGACGGCTTGTACTGTGAGTCGTGGTCCATTGATCAGAGATCATTAGGTGAGAATTATCTTTTGCGAGTGAGTTTATGGTCCATAAATGGAACTACGGTCCGTAGATTCACTCGTAATTTCTGAGTAACCAATTTTGACAATCAAAACTCCCTCCTTCATTTTTACACAGTTTTATTCAATTTCACAACCAAACTTCCCCAGATTTTTTTACATTCGAGCCTATCAGACATTACAGATCTTTCACACCATCATCTAGGGTTTCAAAATCTCGAGTTGCACTCGAAATAAGGGCCCTAGTTTCGATCTATTTTAAAGAAGAAAGAAAAGAGAGAACAGAAAGAAGAGACTTTACCCTTGATGATCAACTTCTTTTTCTTTTTCTTATGTTAAATGAGTGGTTGTGTGATCGATTAGTGCATGCAATAGGCTGAAAAACTTGTTTGGTGAACTGAATTGGGAGTTTTATTTGGATTGGGAGTGAAAGAGGGAGATTTTTTATTCTTTCCTTTTCTAAAAATGGCGGTTACCTATTGTTGAAGGGAAGAAGAAGATAGAAGCCGGGCTGGGTTTTGATTTTAAAATTTGGGCCTACCCGCGACCCGATTGTTTACTTTACCTGGGACCTATGAGTAAAAACTACGGTCTGTCTTTCAAGAAGACGGTCCATCGTGCAACTCGTGGTTCTTGGTTGAGCACTTACCTGCTCTCAGGGATGACGATAGAGAATACGGTCCGCCATTTTGAAGGACAGACCGTCCTATTGAGTTATCGTCAGTCCCATCAGAGGCTTAACAATTTTTACTCCAGCAATCACGTATTAATGTACGGTCTGTCTTTCGATAGGACGGACCATCATGTCGAATCATCATCTGTTCATCAGAAGCCTATCAATGTTATTCCAGGGACCACGAGTTGGGTGAAGGTTCATTGTTTTAAAGCACGAACCATAAACTTATTCGTGGTTTCCGGAGATTCTTGCAGTGGTATTCTTTCCTCCTAACCTGCACATACAACACACATTAGTCTTGGGTTGCCTCCCAATCAGCGCCTGATTTAACATCGCGGCACGACGCAGGTTGCTTGATTACTCAAACTTCATCAAGCTCCTTTGGTGGGAAAAATTCATCAAGGCTCCAGGCTTAAATTGTTTTGAGCTCCTCTGCTGTGCCGAAATAGGCTTTGATCCGCTGTCCATTAAGCCTTGAACCTCTTACCTTAATGGTTTTCAAGCTCAACGGCCCCATGAGGAAACACTTGTTCCACCTTGAATGGTCTAATCCACTTGGACTTCAACTTGCCAGGAAACAAGCGAAGTCTAGAATTGAAAAGCAGGACCAAGTCACCCGGCTGGAAGTTTCTCTTTTGCATATTCCGGTCATGATACAATTTCATCATTTCTTTGTACAATGTTGAACTCTCATACGCATTAGCCGGAACTCATCTAACTCATTTAGTTGCCCAAGCCACTGCAATGATGCTTTAGACCAATCTAAGTTCAGCTTCTTCAATGCCCACATGGACTTATGCTCTAATTCAACCGGAAGATGGAAGGCTTTACCAAACACAAGTTGATATGGTAACATACCTATAGGGGTCTTGAATGCAATTCGCTACGCCCATAAAGCGTCATCTAGTTTCCGCGACCAATCCTTTCTATTGGCATTGACAGTCTTGGATAGGATTGAATTTATCTTTCTATTTGAAACCTCCACTTGCCCACTCATCTGAGGATGATAAGGGGTTGCAACTCTGTGTTTAACTCCATATTTATCAAGTAACGCACAAAACATCTTGTTGCAAAAGTGGGAGCCTCCATCGTTAATTATTTCTCTTGGCGTACAAAACCTGGAGAAGATGTTCTTTTTCAAGAACACTGTGACATACTTGCCTTTATTACTGGGAAGCACAATCGCCTCCACCCACTTAGATACATAATCCACAGCCACCAATATGTACCAGTTTCCATTGGACATCACAAAAGGACCCATGAGGTCTATACCCCAAACGTCAAAAACTTCAATCACAAGGATGGGGTTAAGGGGAAGCTCATGCCTCCTTAATATGCCTCCTTCCCTTTCACATCTGTTGCAAGTCTTAGCAAACTTATGGGCGTATTTGTGAATAGTCGGCCAATAGTAGCCGCATTGTAAAATCTTGTGCGCAGTCTGGATACCACTATGATGAACCCCAACAGGGGATGAATAGCAAGCCTCTAATATCTCAATAATCTCAGCTTCAGGCACACATCTCCGGATCATAGTATCAGCACACACATGGAACAAGAATGGCCCAAAAATACTTCTTGACGTCGAACATGAACTTTCTTCTTTGATGGACAGTCATATCATCAGGCACTAAATCACTTGCCAAATAATTGGCAATATCAGCAAACCATGGGATCAAATCTTGAGACGCGGCTGGCATTTGTTCATCAGAAACCAGTCATCTATCTCTTGCTCATCATTCAGCTTCAACATTGCCTCTTCTTACAGTCTGTACAGGTGGTCTGCTACTTGATTCTCTGCACCCTTTCGGTCTTTTACTTCAAAATCAAACTTTTAAAGCAGAAATACCCATCTAATCAGCCTTGGCTTAGCATCCTTTTTCGCCATGAGATAATGAAGAGCTCCATGGTCAGTATGCACCACCACCTTCTTGCCGAGCAAATAAGATTAAAATTTTCGAAATCAAAAACCACAATAAGCAACTCTTGTTCAGTCATAGTATAATTCTTTTGAGCTGGGTTAAATGCTTGCTAGCATAGTATATAGGACGAAGAATCTTTTCGTGCCTCTGGCCTAGGACTGCTCCTAGCGCCACTCCACTAGCCTCGCACATAACCTCAAAAGGTTGGGACCAATCAGGAGAAATAATGATAGGAGCTGAGACCAACTTTTCTTTAAGGCACTCGAATTCCTTCAAACATCCATCATCAAACACAAACTTTACCTCTTTCTCCAATAACTTGCACAATGGATTAGCAATTTTGGAGAAGTCCTTGATAAACCTTCTATAGAATATGGCATGCCCCAAAATGCTTCGAATCCCCTTTACAGAAACTGGTGGAGGCAATTTTTCAATCACCTCAATCTTTGCTTTGTCGACCTCTATACCCTTATTGGAGATCTGATGGCCAAGCACTATTCTCTCTCTCACCATGAAGTGACATTTTTCCCAGTTCAGCACCAGATTACACTCTTCACATCGTTTCAACACACAACTCAGATGATCCAAGCAATCTTTAAAAGAGGCACCTACAACTAAAAAGTCATCTATAAATACCTCAATAGTGTCCTCCACCATGTCTGAGAAGATAGACATCATGCAACGCTGAAATGTCACTGGTGCATTGCATAAACCGAAAGGCATCCTCTTGAAAGAAAATGTCCCATATGGACATGTGAAAGTGGTCTTCTCTTGGTCTTCAAGAGCAATCAAAATCTGATTGTATCCCGAATAACCATCAAGAAAATCATATCATCCTCTACCTGTAAGACGGTCTAACATCTGATCCATGAATGGCATTGGAAAATGGTCCTTCTTAGTCCAAGCATTCAGCTTTCTATAATCCATGTATATGCGCCAGCCTGTGATTGGCCTTATCAGAATCAACTCATTCTTTGCGTTAGGGACTATAATAATCCCACCCTTCTTCGACACACACTGAACTGGGCTCACCCACTTGCTGTCTGCAATAGGGTAAACCACACCTACATCCAGCCACTTAATAATCTTCTTCTTGACGACCTCTTGCATAGGCTGATTCAACCTACGCTAGTGCTCAATACTCAAAATAGAATCTGGCGTGAGCTGAATTTTATGTGTACAGATACCAGGTAGAATCCTAATGATATCTACAATCGTCCAACCAATAGCCCTCTTAAACTTCTTCAACACAAAAACCAGAGCCTCAACCTGCCCTTCAACTAAATCTGCAAAAATAATAACCGATAAGGTCTCATTTTCTCCAAAGAACACGTACCGAAGATGGGCTGGAAATGCCTTGAGCCCCAAGACTGGCGGCTCCTCAATAGATTGTTTGGGAGGTGGTGTCTGTTTATTTTTCAAGTCCAAGTCAAGCTTCTTTGGAGCATAGGTGTAAGACACTATACCTGTTAGTGCTTAAACTATATCGTCATACTCATCAATATCATCTCCTTCAAAATTCATAATCACAGCCGCAAGTGCCTTACCACCAAGTCTCTCCTCAACTGGCATAACTAACTGATCCTCATAAACCACATCAATAACCAAAACCACTCGCATGTTATCATGATGCTTCATAGACTATAAGACATTAAAAGTAACTACCTCATCATTCAATCTGAACTTCATCTGGCCAGTCTCTAAATCAACAAGTGCGCGTCCACTATCAAGGAATGGTCGCCCCAAGATGATAGGGACTTCAAAATCCACCTCGTAGTCAAGAATCACAAAATCTACAGGGAAGATGAAAGTGTCAACTTTCACAAGAACATCATAAAGAATCCCTATGGGCCTTTTCACTGTGCGATCTGCCATAAAAAGTCGCATTGTAGTCAGTTTGGGGGCTCCTAAACCCAGCTGTTTGAACAATGCTAATGGAATCAGATTAATACTTGCACCTAGATCACACAACGCCTTAGAAAAGTAGAACGCTTCAATCGTGCAAGGAATAGTAAAAGCTCCTGGATTTTCTTTCTTCTGCACTAAAGAATGAAAAGATATTACACTACAGTGGTGCAAATTATCAGCTAGCTCAAAGCTTACCGTCCTCTTCCTAGTCACCAGATCCTTCATGAATTTAGCATATCCAGGCTTCTGCTCCAATGCTTCAACTAAAGGAATTTTAACTGAAAGTTGTTTCATCATGGAGATGAACTTGTGAAATTTTCCATCCTCAACCTTCTTCTTCAATCTCTGTGGGCAAGGTGGAGGAGGCAATGGCACGTTCTTTAGGACTGGTGCAACCTCTTTGCTCTTTGCTTTCAACTTCGAAGACTATCTCTCACTTGGCCCTTCACCACTATTTTTTGCTTCAGACTTGACCAAAATCTCAGCATCATCCTTTTCAACATTGGCTAGCTCATTAATAACTATAGGCATGGGAGAATAAATGGTTTTTTTTCCACTTCGGGTAGTCACAACCATAACCTGTCGATCGTTCTTTGGGTTCTGAATAGTGTCACTTGGGATAGTACCCTTTTGAAGCGGATTCATGCTAGTGGAAATCTGGTGCATCTGTGTCTCAAGCTGCTTTGTGGAAATAGAATGGTAATACACTCTCTGACTGATATATGAAAGGTCAACTTTTATCCCTTTCATACTTGCATCCGTAGAATCCACCTTTTGAAATACTTTGTTAAGCAACTCCCTCATGGTAGGTTGTTCAGGTCTATCTTCATAATTTCTAGGAGGGACATAAAAACCACTTTTATCATTCCTCTACCCATCCTTTTTTGTGCCAGTCACCATCCCTGTCTCTAGCTCTACTCCTATCTCTGTAACCAGACAGATTGTAGTAGTAATCTCTATCTCTATTCCGACCTTGATTTCCTTGTCCAGAGGCTCGGAAACCTTCCGCTTGATCATTCAGATAACTAACCTCCTCCTCTGATGAGTAATTCTCTAGCCTTGGTGCTTTCCCTTATGAGCCAATGGAATTCACCTTCTCTACTCCCTCACTTAAGAATTTCTTTGCAAGCAACCCAACACTCGTGTTCATATCGGTAATATCCTGTTTGAGATCTTGAAGTTCATTGAAATCCATGGACCTACTAACTACATATATACCTACTGGGGTCTCTGACTCTCTAGTATGCCATGCTCTATTGGTTTTGGCGACTCTGTACAACATCTCAGAAGCTTCAAAATATGAATTATCCATAAATTCTCCTCCAGTCACACTATCAGCTACTGCTTTTGTGTTGGTGTTCAATGCTTTGTAGAAGATCTCCATCAAATGCCTTGAAGGTATTCCGTGTCTCGAAACTTGCTTCAACGTCTTCTTGAACCTCAACCAAGCCTCATATAATGCCTCTGTAGGTAGCTGCTTGAAATTGTAGACCTCTTGCTTCAGCTACAACATCCTTGATTGAGGAAAAAATTGCTCCAAAACCTGAGTCTTCAGCTCATGCCATGTGTATATGGAATTATCAGGTAGTTCTGAGAGCCACGCAGTCGCCTCATCGGTTAATGTGAAGGGAAACAACCTCAGTCTAATAGCATCTTTCCCCACTCCTAGTAGACTATACGCCTTGCAAATTTGAGTAAAATTATTCACATGAAAATTTGCATCTTCAGTAGGTTTTCTAGCATACATTCCTATATGGTTCATTAACTGGATCATAGTGATGGTGATGTCAAATTTTGCTCCCTCAGTCAGTGGTGGCAACACTATGGGTCCAGTAATGCCTAATTCCTCCTCATCATCATCCTCATCATAATCATAGTAGCGAGGGTCTTGCCTAGGCTGCTGTATATGTTGGCCCCTATTTTGTGGGAAATTCCATCTAGCTGTTGTCTCATCTCGGATAGCATGTTGTCATGATTTCCTTGCTTGCTCAGCTGTCGCTTTTTGAGCTGAAATGTCAGCTGTAATTTGAGCATGTTCAGCAGCAAGGGCATCTTCCCTTGCCTTTTTCCTCTACTTCTTTTTTCCTCCGCTCGACTTCAACTAACAACCAAGCTGTGATCTTCTCCTGTGTCTCGTGCTCTCCCTCTTTAGCCATGTTTCATAAGGTTTTGGAGAGCTCAAGATTGTATGGTATTAAGTGATTGCCTTGACTCCTTGTACTGGGCATACACAAGTGTGTAACCTGTAGAACAAAACAAAAACAACAAAAAAGGTAAAATCAGGAAATAAGGACTAATAGTGAAATAAACACAATCTCTCTTAATCCTAAACCATATTCTGCAACAACGACGCCAAAATTTGATATGCCCAAATTACACCTCCTTTTAGAAGCATAAATGGTCGCTGATCAAATATAGGACCCAACGAAGGTTGGGGTCAATCCCACAGGGAATATGGCAGGACTATGGTAGATTAGTGTTTACTTGCGATCTTAATCATTTATTTCACTCGAAAAGGGGATTTTAAAGTAACAAGTAGTAATTATAATTAGAATGTAAATAAGTAACACGTGATAATTTTAAGAGTTATAATCAATGGGAGAGATGACTAGGGTTGTGTTCCCTATGAGATCATAACTTAGTAAGGCATTGTACTTAGTAAACTAGTTTGGTGCTTAGCATGCAGAATAGATAAGTTAGGTTCACCTAAATCCTTGGTCCAGTAGATAGATGAATTTCACCATACGCCTTGGTCCGGCCGTGGGTGTAAGATTTACTAACCCTTACCCTAGATCCCAGATTAGCTATTCCCGGACAAGGTCAAGCTATTGATGAGGGTTGGTAGCCTCAAATCTCCGTTGTTAAAAAACCCTTTTCCCATCTGTTACCTCCTTGGTCTGACAAGTAAGGATAAGGTGATTTCTAACGTTGCGCACTGTTAAAAAGTAATCAAAGTGAAGGGAAGAACAATACATGCATAAACACTGCCGTAGCGTACCCAAGTACTTTGCCTACTTCGTTAATCCTTCATGGTTCCCACAACCCTAGTTGTGGATTTAGCTACTCATGTTCATAAGTAAACAATCAAGAGTCATTAGTGTGTTCATGATCATATACTTACGATAAGAGGTAAAGAAATCCAGAATCTTGAATAGATGAAGATGGATGCAAGAACAATGAACTATGAATGTATCCAACTCTCAAAACCAAGAACAAACTAAAATCACAATGTTTTGAATGAGTTTCCTATAAATTAATGAGCATAAAAACGTTAAATAAACCTAGGGAAAGTATTTATAGACAATGGAAATCCTGTCCTAACAAAACTAGGAAAAATAAACTCGGCAGGAAACACGAGTTGGAATGACGACCCGTCATTTGGGATGATGGTTCGTAGTCTGCTAAGGTCAACCATGCTTCTGGATGGTCAACCACTTCTATCTTGGGAAACAACTTGTGGAACCACGAGTCATACTTCTGAATGACGGCTCATCTCCTGACTCGTGGTTTCTTGGTCCATTTTTGTGCCTTCTCTGATCAGTGACTATGAGTCCAACAGGACGGACCGTACTTTGGAAGTACGGTTTGTACAATGATCCCTCCTTCCTGGTCCTTCTTTTTCACATCTGCAGTTCCTTCAGTCTATGCGTCTACAGGACGAGCCATGTTTTGGAACGATGGCTCGTAGACTGAGTCGTACTTCTCATCCCTTTTTGCACAGTTTCTAGACTTTGGTGTATGAGTCAATAGGATGGATCCGTGGTCCAGAACCACAGACCGTCAACTGATCTGTCATCTCTGTATCCTTCCTTTTTCAGCTCAATTTCCGACAATTTGCTATAAGATCCATTTTCCCTGCACACTTAACAAAAAACATCATATCTACCAACACAATGCTAAAGAACTTGCGATAATCCTAAGTATGAAGCATCGAAAGTGATGTACTTCTATGTCACATCATCTTTCAATTCCTTTAGCTCAGCTGGAGCCATTCTATAAGGAGGAATTGAAATAGGTTGGGTATCTGGAAGGAGATCTATTCCGAAGTTGATTTCTCTTTCATGAGGGACTCTGGGAAGATCTTCTGGGAACACTTCTGGAAATTCACTTACTACTGGAACTGACTCGAGAGTTGGGGTTTTAGAGTTTGAATCCTTAACCCAAACAAGATGGTAGATATACCCCTTGGAAATCATTTTTCTGTCCTTAAGGTAGGAGATGAAATAACCTACAGGCACTAGGTTATAACCCTTCCATTCTAAGACTGGCTCGTTTAGAAACTGAAACCGAACGATCCTAGTTCTACAATCGACTGAGGCATAACAGGAATGTAACCAATCCATGCCTAGAATGATATCAAAATCTACCATTTCTAATTCTACAAGATCTGCTGAGGTGACTTTCTGGGAAACTATGACAAGGTAATTTCTGTATACCCGTCTAGCTATAACTGGGTCACCAACTGGAGTAGAGACTGAGAAGGGTTTTGGGAGGATTTATGGACTGACATCGAAGTTTACTGCTATATATGAAGTTATAAAGAAAAGTGTAGCCCCTGTATCTAACAATGCATAGACATTAATATTAAAGACTCGCAATGTATCCATGACCACATCAGGAGAATCCTCCTGGTCCTGTCAAGCTTGAAGAGCATATAACCTATTCTAGCGTTGACCACCACATATTCTAGACGAGGCACCCTGCTAAGTGGGGTGACCTGTTGGAGCTGCTGTAGAACCAGTCTAAGTCTGTGGGCGAACATCCTTACCCTTTTGAGAAGCTGTAGGACAATCCCTTATCATGTGGCCTGGCTTACCACACCCAAAACAATTTCCACTACCTACCATGCACTCACCTTGGTGGTTTCTACCACACTTCTTACACACTGGATTTGTGTGGCCACTAGTAACCATAACTTAGGACTTAGAGCCAGACGCTCTATCCCATCGATCCTTTTTGAACTTAGGCACTGGGGCACTAGCAAAAGATGGAGCTGGAGCTAAATTCTTCTGATGGAACTGAGAGCAGTTGCCACCCTCTAACCTCTACTGAGAGTAGCTAAAGTCACCTGTCCTAGCCCTCTTAGTATCTCCTCCCCTTTCCTTGATTTTCTCCTCCTTGATCTGTTGAGCCTAGGTAACCAACCTAGAGAAGTCCATCTCTTTAATCAGCATAGCAGTCTTGCACTCCTTGACTATATCATTCGATACACCGAATGCAAACTTGCTCATACGAGCTCTGGAGTCAGCTACTATCGCTGGAGCATACTTGGATAGCTGAATGAAATTTAGAGCATAGTCCTTCACGCTTATGTCATTCTGCTTCAGATTGATGAATTCCTTAACCTTGGCTTCCCTGAGCTCTAGTGGGAAGAACCGGTCCAAAAAAGTTATCCTTAAAAGATTCCAAGTCACTGGCCCTGCATCGGCACAACATGATTCCTTCCATTGCTGGTACCAAGTGTATGCCACTCCCTTCAACTGATAGGTGGACAAATCTGCACCCTTGACTGCAGTGACACTCATAATGTCTGTCACCTTCTGAATATCATCCAAGAATTCTTGGGGGTCCTTTTCTGAATTGGACCCATGAAACTCTGGAGGGTTCATCTGCGTGAAATCCCAGATCCTGGCTGCAGTAGTGTTAATTTGAGGCGGAGCTGGTGCCGCAGCCTGTTGATTGACCTGGGCGATCATGGCCTGAGCAAGCACTTAGAAAGCAGCCCTGAATTCGACATATGTGACTTGCCCATTCAATGGATTTGCTAGAGCTGTTGGTTGATTCTTAGCATTAGCTCTTTTGGGAGGCATTTTTCTGAAATGCAAAGATGATGAGTTAGAAAAAGATTAAATAAAAATTACACTCTATAGCACAGGCTGGAAAAAGAAGGAAGGGAAGTTGTTCCTAATGACATCTCGTAGACTCTCCCCATAAGTGTGGTGTGCTTCATACTCATGAAGAAGACTCTTCTTGATGCGGCTTTCAGATACCCTAGGACACTTGAACCTTATGCTTTGATACCAAGTTTTTCAAGCCCCGAGGCTACCCCTTGAACGCGACATGGTGCTTAGTGTCACAAGTGACCCCAAGCTAACCCATGGCATGGCATATCTATACAAGTTCAATTTTTAAAACATGCACTGTGCGGAAGCTAAAAACAATTTAATAACTGGAACGGTAAGAACCCAAATATCTGAATATATAAATAGTATAGTGCTGACTGAAAATAACACTAACAACTGTTGAAATCTAGTATATGTCTGAAAGACTTCTAACTGATATGAGCTGCTGGGGCATGCCCCCATCTAACTCTGACAGGACTGAAATTGAAAAAGTAAATACTGAAAGTAAAGAATGTCTATCATCCTCGAACTATGAGGCCTCACCACTGAGCTGCTGAGTACGGGCTGGAAGTCGACTAAGCGCAGTCTGGACGCTGAGTGCCTTAACCTACATCATAAAATGATATAGCACAAAAGTATACCTCAGTAATTTGAATGTACTAAGCATGAAGGATATATACTAAGCTGGGAAATAAATAACTAAACGTAGAAATAGGTACACTGAAATATAACTGAAAGCTGAACTAAATATAATGACCAAGTAAAATCATAAATATAACATGCTGAACTGAATACTGAAATAAATACTGAGTACATGGTCAATGCAATATGAATCTGACTGTGGGAGATACTATTAACCGACATACCCCAAGTTGAGCTAACTATAGGGCCAACCTGTAATTCTTGATGGGAGGGTGTTCATACCTTTCCAAGGGTACAAACAAGTCTGACGTGGATCCACTACTGATGCCCACAGGGGGCAAGGATGTGCAACCTAGTCTGACAGCTGACTCCTTTAACACCTATGGTGGCGCCGTAGTTCTGGGACTTTGGGACTGTTACTAATGGTCTTAGCCTAAACTAACAGTTAAGCCTTCATCCCCTCATACGCTCGGTACTAAGTCTACTCCCAACTGAATATAGACAACAATGCACTGAAATAGTGGATAGGCCAAGTACTGATAATTAACTGAGAATGCAACATACTTATACTGAAAGATATGACCTTCGATTTCTAAAGTATGATTATCTGACTGATCTGCCTAGCGAGCATAATTTATGAAGTACTGAAAATTATCACTAGTTAGGGTTATGAATCCTATACATGAACTATTGTAATCCTCCAAGAAACATGAACTATGCATCATATATAAATTATAGCATTTGAATATCAAAGAAAAACTCTATTGTTTATGAACCCTACATCTAATCAATCATGCAGGAACCTGAAGGAATGACTGAATTCTAGGGACCTCATGGGTGAAAGGAACCCTGTAGTGAAATCCCACATACCTGGTGAAGGAAACTATGTAGAAATCCTTTGGGTTTTGGGGCTGAACTTGAAGAAGACCTCTGCCTGTTCTTGAGAGAAAACAGTCGCCTCTTTCTCTTTTTTTCTTTCTAAGTCCAATGAATGTAGGAGAATAGATGCTTTAGGTAGTTTTTGGCTAATTAATCAGGCTTAGAATAACCAAAATGATGTAGCATAGGCCTTGAAAGAGGTAGGAAAAGTACAAAACATCCTTGGGAAAATAAAAGAATTCTGCTGGAAAAATTGTGACTCAGGTTATATGGATAGGTTCCATGGCTCGTGGAAACTTCCATGGCTCGTGGAACCCTGTCGTGTTTAGGTCCTTTGCCTAGCTGCGGGTTTGAGTTCCAAGACTTGGGTTCACGACCCATGGAACCTTCCATGATCTATAGAACTCAATCGTGGTTCTCAGAGGAATGGCTGGTCTCAGGTCTGGTTCCATGACTTGGGTTCACGACTCGTGGATCCTTCCATGGTCCATAGAACCCAATCATGGTTATTAGAAAAATTGTCAATTCTCTGATCTGATTCCATAAATCCAATCCACGACTCATGGAAACTTCCACGAGTCGTGGGTTCAACTCATGATTTCTGCTGATAGTTGGAAAAAATAATTTTCTTCTGGTTTTTCTTAGCTAAGTCTGGGCTAGAAGTTCTGGAGTGTTACACACATGATCCCTTTGAATCATACGATGGAGATTTTCTATAGAGCACTGAATGCAAACATCAAGGCAGTAGCTGATACAGTCACTGGGGGAGCTTTTATGGAAAATACTTACACTGATGCTTCTGAGATGCTTGATAGAGTTACAAAGATGAACATGGCCTGGCATACAAGAGACTGTGAGAGTACCGTTGGAACTTATGCAGTTGGGAAATCTATAGACCAGCAAGAGTTGAAAGAGCTTAGATAGGATGTTGCAGGATTAAAGACAAGTGTGGATCTGATTGTGAAATAAATCCTTAATAACAGAGTTAAAAAGGTGAATGCTATAGGTTTGCAAGGTAAAGCACTAGACATGATGGGTCTGAATCTGATGAAGAAGCCAATTATTTGAATAATCAGGTAGCGGGTTTCTGAGCCAACATCTAAGGGTCTAATCAGGACACTTGGCGTGGTAAAGAAAATCAAGGTCAGAACAAAGATCGAGATAACAAAAGGGATAGAGATAACAACTACAACCGGTCTGTTTATAAAGACAAGAGCAGGCGTAGGGATAGAGATGGTGACAGGAAAAAGAGTTATCTGTAAATAACAAAAAAAGGGAGAATTTTTGCTGAGTTGATCCCACGGGCTGGTATGACGGGTGTCGAAGACTCAACTGGCATTGGAGTTGGCCGGAGGAAATGAAAAGTTGCCTGAAAAGGCTACTGTCCCATTTCGATGCCCAATCTTGATGGGATGTCTGACCTCCCATGCCTATGGCAAGCCATCATGGGAGGACAAATTTTCCCTTTACAGCCTCTATCTCATTTTAACGCCCTATCTGATGAGCCATCGGACCTCCCACGCTCGGCTATGTACATCGAGAAATGGTTCCATGGCCTGTCGTATAGAGGTATCAATAATTGACTGGAACTATTCAGCAAACTTCTTTATCTGCTCCTGTAGATATAGTGTACTCTCAACAGTGTTGGCAAAATTCACTGGGTAGAAGGCATAAATGGAAGTTGGCTTTGTCACATGAGGTGCAACAAATGTAGAGGGAGCCGCAGCAGTCTTAAGAATGGAGATGTCAACCCTGTGAGGAGTTAATAATAAAGTGCTCCGAGGGCATATCAAAGTCACAGTAGCCTCTTCCCTCACTGATGGAGTCTCTTTATTCAGGCTGCCCTTAGGAGTAGGCAAAATAGTAACGAAGGGTACAACCTCTAGTGGCAACACAAATGCATCATGGATCATGATAGGCTCAGCTGATTTTGAAGTGCTGCCTAAGCCCATTGTCTTTCTCTCATCGTTGGACCTCTCAGGATGATGGGTCCGGATAGCATGCTCACTATGATCAATCCCGAAATACTTTGGGACACCCACATTATCACACAGCTCAGTCAGGAGGCACAAGAAAGGGTATGAAGAAATGATTTTGGTAACCCTATCCCGTATCTCTTTAACTATGATCTTCTCGATATCGAGCTTGTATTTGGACAACAAGATAGCCACCAAAATTGCCCTATCCATGGTCAACTGATTATCTCCACCAGTCGGCATAAGCCAAAAATGCACAATCATCCACCAGAATTTTGCCTCAAACTTCAGGGATGATTTGTTGATCTATGGCTTTTCCTGATAGAGTGACCTTGGGGTTCTAGTTTGGGTGAGTACTTTGGCCAACCACTTCACATGCGCAGTCTCATTTTTATACCCAAAGTCATACTCTAATGTGTTAGAAGGTGCAACATACTCGGGCACATCGAGGAATCTATTAATAGTTTGGGCTGAAATGTTTATCGAGACTCCTCAAACAGGAACACTCTCAAGAGAAGGCAGGTCTGAATCTTTCTGGCCTTTTTTGCAACAGCTTTCCTGGATGGCCTGATAGTATGCATAGAACTCTCTCATAATAGTCGGCTAATATTCGGGGAGTGTCTTGCTGGTCCAAGCCAAGTTGTAATGTCTGAAGTACTCCTTAAGCTTTGGGAAGTAAACCAAGCAAAAAATGAAAAGCAAAAAAGTTAGAAAATTTTACAGTTTTCAATGAAGAGAGGATCAACGACAAGCTGGATGAAATAGGTGCGAATGAGCTCAAACAGATGAACGAGGATATAGAAGCTCTACGGGTTGATATTGATAAGCTGAAGGTACGTCCAACTGTTATGTATTCTAGTGCTCCCATATTCATGCCACAAGCGCCACTTGCGCCAATGATAAATTTGTGGGACTATGCAAACCCTGAGCTCCAGAAGAAAGATGCTGAGGTGGTTGCGGAATCGGGTAGCCCTACAGAGACAAAGAGAAAGAGGAGAATAAAGGACAAAAAGGTTAGAGAAGAGGGCGATGATGCTCCATTAAACCCAAATTCATTGGCTCGCAAAGAGAGAAGACCTGAGAAGAAGAGAAAGAAAGAGGAAGCAAAAGTGTTCAAAGAATCCCTAGGCGAGCACCAGATTTGAGTTGATGCTATCGGTAGTAGCGGCTCAGGGAGTGGTGTTTCAGGCACCACTAAAGTACCTTTTTTAGACCTCATTGTGGGAGTGACTATTAATGAAGCTGCTTGGGCAGTTGTTGATGTTGAGAAGGCTGCTGAGGCAGCCTCTGTTAGTAAAAAAGAAGGGAGTACCAATCCAACAGGACCGACTACTGCATAGGATGACCGCGCTTAGGCGTCATAGGTATGCCTCGACTTCCTTGTTTTAGATATTTTTAGTGCATTGGGGTCAATGCACAATTTTTTTTATGGAGTGGGGGCAACTTGGTCATCTGTATGTGTTTTGGTAGAGTGTTTTGGCGAAGTCTGAGTAGTCAAAACACTCGCATCATGCCATGACATTAAATCAGGAACTGCATAGGAGGTAACCCATCAGGGTATCTAAAAGTTACCTGCGTCCTTGAGGTTTTCTTGCTATGTTCTTTTCCTAAGAACTTTTAAATTCTTTTGAACCAATATTTTTAGAATAGGATGTGTATTTGTAAAAGAAAAATAGGAACTCAATGCAGTCTGTGGCCTAGTTTTTATATGAAAATGGAGACCCCACAAAAAATCCAAATTTTTTGTTCAAGAAGCTTGTTGAGACTGACCTTGATGGATCTATGATTGATAATATGTATATTAATGTGATAAGTAGCTTAAGCTAATGCATAAACTGATAGTTAGCGACTCATTAGTCTTAACTCTGTGCCATGTGTGGGTGAGCTAAATTTTGTAATGTTCTTGTTGTATGTGTTAATCTAGAACTTGCCTGGTTAGTCTTGCCGTGGTTTTAGAATAGTTGGTTAGGAGATGATCATAGGCCATTTTGTAATGAAGTCCACTTAACCCAAATGACCTACAAAATTACATTGATTCTCTTTGATCCCTAAGTTTGAGCCTGAGCTGTTCCTTTTTGTTGTTAACTTGTTCGCCTTCCCTGTTTCCTACAAATCTTTATTTTAGCCCTGGTCCCTCCTTGGATATTGTGTACCTCAACTCAGGCTAAATGCCTAAGTTGAGGGTGACTACTGTAAGGGTAAAATAGGAAGAATATGGTATGAAAAGATTGAGTTAGTAAAGAAAAGGAAGATAACGGGTGTGGTTTGTGTTCTACAAAAAGAAGAAAAAGAAAAAGAAAAAGAAAAAGAAAGAAAAATATAAAGAGAGAAAAAGAGAAAAAAGTGCTAAAGTGAAATGATAACAAAGAAAAAAAGAGAGTAAATATACCATACCGTCCCTCAACCTACATTACAAGCCAAATAAAGTCCTATAATGATCCTAACCCAACTGTTTGAAAGACGAGGCATAGATATTAAGGGCAAGCCTATGGTATTATGCATGTACAACTTGAACTTCATTGCGAGAGTGAGTGTGTTCCCAGTCCTTGTTTATTGAATGCAATTCTCTGTGAGAGGGACTTCTTTGCTGTAAGTGCACTAGAGTAGACTGTGATTGCTGACTCATTAGATAAATGTCTTCTGTGTATGCTAGCTTGTTCATTTATATCATACTGTCATCCATGGATCCATTTTGTGTTGTCTTGATAACTTGTATGTATGCACTGGTTTTAAACTGACAGGGAGTGGGTATTAAGTCTATGAACTGAAATGGTCGAACCACCTGGCTGCTGTAGTTCCTAGGTTTCTTTTGCATAAGCATCGTTTTAGTTTAGTTTCATTTTTTTGCTTGAGGACAAGCAAACATTCTAAGTTGAGGGTGTTGATGTGCCAGGATTTCACGGCACTTTCGATGCTTAAAGCTAAGGATTTTGGGAGTTCATAAGTGTATTTTGTTAGATATTATGCATGTTTGCTACATGTGCAAGGAAAAGTATTGAAAAGACAAAAAGTAAGAAATAGTGTTATTTCTGGGCTATAAGTGTTTCCCCACGGGCGTGGGATCTACCACATCCCGTGGGAAGAAAACATCAGGATGAAGTAGCAAGAATATAAAGGCAAAAACCTATCCCATGACCAACTGGGATGGGAATCGAAGTCACCACGGCCCGTCACACTTGCCTATGGAAATGAACTAGAGAAGCCCATGCAAGAACCTAAGTTTAGACGCCCACTCACGATGCCCGTGGGAGCTGTGATGGGACGTCACATGTGCCCATCAAAATAAAATAGAGCAGATGACAAGTTAGATGACTTGATCGATGGCTACCCACGATGCCTGTGGGAGACATGATGGCCTGTCAGCCTTGCCCATGAAAACTTGGCAGATTACCATGCACAAAGGCAAGAAGACTCAATGGGCTGCCCACGATGCCCGTGGCATCCACGGTATCCCATGGGGCTTGCCCATCAAATAAATTGCATTCCAGCTTTCCTAGTTCTGTTAGGATTTGGTCTTTGTTGTCTATAAATATATTCTCTAGTTTTATTTCGAATTTTATGCAATTATTATGCAATTTTGGGACATCATAACAAATTGTTGAGAATATTATTCTATACTTTTAAGAATTCAATAACTAGTTCTTGATTATTGAAGTGTTCTTGAGAATTCAAGATTCTGGTTTTCTTTACCTATTATTGTAAGTTATAATCATGATCTCTTCATCTAAATTTGATTGTTCTCTTACAACTATGAGTAGCTAAATTCACAACTAGGGTTGTGGGAACCATGAAGGATTAACAAAGTAGGAAAAGTACTTAGTAATCCTAGAATGGTGTTCATGCATGTATTGTACTTTCCCTCACTTTGGTTGCTTTTTAACGGTTGCAAATGTTAGAACTTATCTTATTCCTACTTGCTTGACCAAAGGGGTAACGAATGGGAAGGGGGATTACACAACGAAAATTTGAGGCTACCAACCCTCACCTAATAAGCTTGAACTTGCCCTGGGAAAGCTAATCTGGGATCATTGGTAAGGGATAGGAAAGCAAACGCCCGTAGATTGACCAAGTTGCATGGTGACATTCTTCTATTTTGATAACCATTCACTTGGGAGAACCTAACTTACCGATATTGCATGCATACCACTAGACTGGATTGCTGGTATAATGTCTTACTGCGTTATGAACTCATGGGGAACACTACCCTAGTCGCTTCTCTCATTGATTACAATACTTTAAATTGTTACTTTTTTACTTTTTCGAATCTAAGTTACAAACATTAGTTCTACTTTAAAATCCCCCATTAGGGAAATAAATGGCTAAGAGAACAAATAAGCATAGTTGATCTTAGTCCTACCATATACCCTGTGGGATCGACCCCAACCTTCGTTGGATTCTATATTTGAACATCGACCGCTTTATACTTCTTTTTGGAGGTGTAATTTAGGTATATCAGCTGGCTTACTGGCTTGCTCATGCAATCAAGGAAAAATGCCTTCGCCTTCTTTTTTCAAAATGAAAAAGTAAACTACCTTAGTAAGCTAGGACACTAACTTCCACAACAGCTAAGAATTATCTCAGGTTTTCCATTTGTGTGCTCCGAAAATAAGGAGCAAAGTCAAAAAAGCTCAAGGGAATCTCTGACCTTATAACAAGTATCGCCTCCCCGCCCAGCTCTATCAGTGGGCCCTTTCTTTTGCAATACTTAAAAGAGTCTCTCATGGCCTAATTATTATTTCAACATTCTATACCATAGAATTCAGACAGAGATAGAAAAAGATTGCAGCCAGTTTGATAATGATCGAGTGGCAATTGGTCAATTTTACAGTAGTTTAACAATAATTAAAAAGTGCATAAGTTGTTTGTTTGAATTTGCTAGTTTATACGGAACCAAGTACTTTATAAGACTATATAAGACTATAAAGCTAAAATTAGGATCTCGGACAGACACTTAACATTTTAAAAAGAAAATAATGACACTTTTAAAAAAAAAAACATCTTCCATAGGTATGTGAAGCCAGTAGCCGCGAGAACATTCATCTTCAGCAGTTCAAAAGGTTACCCTATTTGAGAATCTATGAATCTATTCTGATTTTTAACTCCTCAAAATATTTCGTGGATTACTACGCCCTTCCTCCTCTCTGGGTGCCAAGGTAACCACTGTATGCCTTTCTTTGAACCTGAGGAATTGGTTGGATAGTAAAGTCATAAACGTTTCATGTCCACTAAATATAATTCGCCCCAAAGGTATAGTTTATATTATCGAGTACTCATCTTTGTTCTTAAAGTACTGTGATGGATCGTTTTAGCTTAGAGGTGAAACATTTCAGTAAAGTGAAAAATATGCATCTTGAGATAAAGATCCACATCGATGCATATGGATAAATAGGGGATGACCCAATATAAGGACTATAATATGGGAAAATTATCATAATAAAATTTTGGTTACTACAAATTAAAGAATTTAAGTGGGGTCAAGAGTTGTGTGGTCACAAGATTACCATACAAGTATTTAGATCGAGGTAGCCAATATTGAAGGTAAGAAGTCCAAGCCTTTTTTTATTTCTCTTGGTTTGATATTTTTATCATGATGTTAAGAACTATGTGTAAGACTTAACAATAATTACTTGTTAACTCTTCTAATTGAACTCCAGCAAAGTTCATAATAAATTTACAACCACCAAGTGGTAATATATTTCATGTCATTGTTAATTACCTGAAGTAATATATTTTACAGGCTTATTACGATTATTGTTGAAGAAGTGTTAGAGAAACATTCTCTATATTATATGTGCATTGATTTGCCCCTGGAGTAACAATATCTTAAAAGAGGTTATAAGATCACAATTTGATATGCTTAAGGAATGTTCAAGTAATTATGCTACATTCCTGAAAAATGAGAACTTTTGATAAATGTTATAAATGCATATTCATTCCCTAAAGTGAATGTGATAATATTTAGTAAAATTTATTATTAATGTCTATTAATTAGTTATGTGCAAGTGGTTAGTGGTGATTAGAGTTGGTTAGACTTGTAAATAATTGTGGTTAGTGATAATGAGCTGGATACAACTGTCAACTCAGTTTATGGTTATATATGACTATGATTGTAATCAACATTCTTTTTAGATCAATACAAAATACACAAACTTCTTTCTTCTATTATGTCATGTAGCAACACAATTCTGCCACAACTAAAGTTTGTGATTACAATCTTTATCATGTAAAATAACATAGCACCAGAGCAATAGTGATTGGGTCATATTCTCAATTTTATCGAGTTCTTCAATTTTTCTCTTTGCTCGCGATCACAAATGGCTACTGAGAAAATCAATAACACTTATCCTCTGTTTGTTCATTCTTCAAATACTCCAGGATCAGTCCTTATTCCAACTGAATTGAAACCATAAAAAACTATGATCTTTGGCATAGATCGATGAAGATAGTTTTCCAGGCTAAGAGAAAATTGGGCTTTGTAACTGGTACCTGTAAAAAGGATCAATTTAGTTCTTATTTGCATGAATATTAGGAGACTAGTAATGCAATTGTTCTATCTGGGATCATGACTACAGTAACATCGATCCTTCTCACTGGGGTTGTTGTATGCATCAAATTCACATCTAGTAAGGAAAGATCTAAACCATCATTAAAGATATTATGTGAATTAATGTATTGCTGAATTTAATGAGTTAAACTTAAATTAAAGTAAAAATAAAAGAGCAATTTGATAAGGTAAATTGTGCTCACATTTTCCAATTACATAGAGAAATTTGTACAATTTCTCCAGTTAATGATTCAGTGATTGCGTACTTCACTAAGATGAGAGAGCTTTGGGCTGAGTATGATGCTCTTGTGCTCTCACGGAGTTATGAATGTGCAGAGCCTAAGGACTACATTAAGCACTTATAGAGGCAACAATTACCTTAATTCCTCAGTGGTTTGAATGAGTCATATAAACAAGTGAGAAGACAAATGTTGAACCTTCACTGAATCAAGCATACGCTATGCTTGATGAAGATGAAAGTCAAATGTTCATTTTCCACCCTTGGCTAGAAAGAAGAGAAACCTTTCATAAAATGTGACCACTGTGGAGAGGTGGACATGTTAAAGATGACTGTTACCTACTAATTGACTATCCCGAGGACTTTAAAAAGAAGACTCCTACTAAAAACTTTTAGAAGAAGAATCATATCACACACTTTAAGAAGACACATATTGTAGTTAATAATGTCACAAATGAATAAAGAAGGCCTCATATGGTTAACGGTGAGGGAAGCAATAGTCATGGTAGAGGTGCACCAATTTTTTCAGATGAGCAGTACATGCAATTTCAATAACTATATGGCAAGGGTGGACCTAGGTTCACAGACGACCAATGTTGCGACTTCCAGCACACGCAAGTGTATGCGGTCTTTCAAGTAGTATAAACTAGTGTAATCCAGATATCCTACCCAAGAGACTTATGATTTAATAAGATTATAGTTTGTTCTAATACCGCAGTTTCAATTAAGTGTATACGTAACCAAGAGAGTTGTTTTTGTATTTGTATGTAAGTAACTAATAATTAAAGTAAGAGAGAAAATTAAGGTTGTGAATTGTGATCATAGTTTGAGAGTAATTCCAAGGTTACGACTTTGTTCAGTAACCATATAAAGTATTAGATTTCATCGACTAGTTCATTTATCTAGTTATTGATTTACGAGGTTAATGACATGATTATAATCTTTCGAGCCTCTAATCATTTATTCAGAATGGCCTCACAACTACATCGTTGAGCGAGAATGCGACATCTAATTCCAAACACATTTATATATCTTCCCATTTCGTAACCAAGTAAGGTAATCTAGGTATATTCCTATCCTAGTCACAAATCAAGTATTTGTTTTACTATTAACAAGATCTTACTCCCTATGTTCTTCGTTCTATCTCAATGATTCTTCTTCCAATTTCATAATGAGAAAATAGATTTATCTTAATGGCGATCAAGCATCAAAATAGTAACCATAAAAACATAGAAACAACTAATATGATAAATAACTAAATTGACTAAATTGTCTTCTAAACAATCATGCTACTAGCTGTAACCCCAAAATAAGGGTGCTTAGCTACTCATGTTCTTAGCAAAATAACAAGAATTTATGTCGTTCATGAAAAAAATAATAACTTAGAAAGTAAAGAGAAAGAAACCTAAGGGTGTAATTGTAGCCTCTACTTCTAACTTGTCAAGAAGTGATCAACCCCTATAAAAACGTACAAAGGTTGTATATATAGTAGTGGAAAATAACCCCCTACTCCTAATTAGACTCGGATATTAATTTGCTCAATTTTTACCACACTAATCTCCCTCTATCTTCACCTCTCCTTTTTTTGTTCCCCTTTATCTCTAAGTCTTTCAACTACAAAATGCATTCGGGACTCTTTGGATCAAATTAACATACGGTAATCAAATAAAGAGGAATAGGCTAAATAATATGGCTATTCAAAGAAATACGCTATAAAAGGCTCAAAGGGGCATAACTAAGGATAACGTAAAGGGTGGCTCAAACAATGGTGTAAGAAAAAATTGGCTTTCAAAGAAATACATTGATCATATCTCACAATTCGATAATATGCTTCATTTTGTATGCACACGGAGAAAGTTCTAGATATCAAGATATACGACAAATACAATAAACACTCACCACACATGACACAGTGGTCCAAAAATGGTGTCCTATGATCACATATTCACAATATTACCAAATTGAGTGAACCGACATTATTAAGCCCATTTTTACATTTTAGAGTCTAGCTGAAGAGCCTATGTGTCTCTAAATAAAGTGTCCCACTGTTTATGCTTTGTTTTGAGTACACTATCCATGACGTCGAGCGAATACTTAGTGAAGCACCTAACATTCAAAACGCATTGATTTATAATCCTCTACGACCTATGACTAATTTTTTCTTAAGATAGTCATCATCTATCCATCATGGGGACAAGTCATTTTCTATGACTGACACAATCCAAATATAATAATAATTTATATTCGATTTAAAGGGACCATCCTTAGGAAAAGCATAGAAAATAAAAGTCGAGGAACCCATCTAAAAATAAAAAAAATTATTGCGGAATATGAAAACCTAACTAATTACCACTAAAAGAGATGGAAATAGGATAGAATTTACTAGATATTACATACCAAACATCTTAAACCAAACTTCAACCTAAACTCCAAACCAAACAAAAAAAAGTGATCATAGACACGACAAAGGACCCCACACTAGCACCAAATATAATTCGATAAAGAAAATACATAGAAATGACAATGAGACCCCTAGACCAAATTAATAACATAGCAAATATCACAAGGAAATTCTATTTCTCCGACCCCACACTTAAGAAAAAGCACTGTCTCCAATACTTTAACCAATACAAAAAATAGGGTTGAGAGAAAAAAGAACTTACTTGGCCTCTACTCATCGTTGTCATATGGAATATAGGAGGGGTCCTCATCATCAAAATCATCCATCATAGTGGTATTATCCTCATCCATTTAGGTTGTTCCTGCATCATCCTTCTCCTCTTCATCATCCTCGTTCGCTAACACAGTTGGTTCATCATCATCTAGAGGCTCAGTGAAGGCTGGACCTACTTTGCACATAAACATAGTGTTGGGGGTCATCGAGTACATAGCCTCTAAGCCAGCAAACTCCTCCATCATGGCTGGTCTGCCTCCAATCCTCAGTCCCAACTCAGCCATCCCAAACATCCTGCCTATATAGCTATCATCGCCTGCATGGCGCTTGACAATAAACAGTAAGGGGCCACCACTTACCATATTAGGCTCCTTAATTTTTTACACATCTATGGGTGCTATGCCTCTATGAATGTGACAATCTGTAGGCTCCTCCTCAACTTACTCTCGACATAGGAATTGGATCAATAAGCCTCTATAGTAGTACCTCCATCAAGATCGACCCTATATCAGTAGACATGTTCTTCATCAGTATATAAATCAACACCATCCTATCTCGAGTAACATTAGAGGTATGCTTTACTGGGAGGAGGGCACTACAAATAATCTTTAACCATACCATCGCCTCTTTGTTGAGATATGCATATGATAGGGTAGTATGTCTCCCATTATCAAATTTTCTTGTCCATCAAGTCAGAGCGTTCTCCCCATGAAGAGTGTGACAAATATCGCGATACGGGGAAACATCTTATAAGTCATAATATGACTCCAGATCAATAATGGGGGTGTGGAGGAATTCATTCAGTGCCTCAGAGGTAAAATAGAGGACCTATCCCCTTACATTGATAGACTTGCTTTTGCATAAAGAGGTATCCCAATTTGCATACAACTCTCGTACCAAGGTGAGGTTGCACTCATCCGGGTTCTTGAAAATGTAAGCAAACCCCAACTGGTGTACCCTATCACAAATCTCTGGGTACCACAAGTGAAGCCTCCCTTCATCAATCTGCTCTTTAGGATAGTATTTTTCTACCTTTTGAGTCAAAAGTCAATGTTTACCATGCGTCTCCACCGCCTTGATACCACATCTCTTAGCCGAGTAGGGTAGGGGTCATGGTATAGCAAACCCAGATGTCTCACCTTCTGGAGTTCTTTTCGCGCACTTGTAAGAAGCAACACCTTTTTCCTTGGGTGCCATAGTACATATTAATACACACAAATAGCAAAAGTTAGTTCACATTCCAATCGGCTAGCCAATTAAATGTTGAAGATGTCGGGACGATTCCACACTTAATTTGCTAGCATGGTATCGATAGTTATCATATAGGATACTCAGACTTCTCCACTTCAAAAATAACCATGACTATGACACCATCTTCATGTATAAACCACGTACTATGCATTTTTTCACATTCAAGATCACTATTCGACATTTCAAGTTTTCATTTCACAAATTATGCACAAACTAGTCATGGCAACCACATTATTTTAGCATCATCATGCTTTGACAATTATACTAAATTCACAATTCTTCAGCAAAATCATCACATTATGCATAATTTGAGGTTTTTCAAGTCTCCCACATCAAGAAGTTCTCACAAAATCAAGACTTTGAAGTTCTAGCAAATTTATCCATTTTTTTAACATTATGATTCTACCAATATTTTGCACAATTTTAGCGCTTAGAATCACTTTTCAAGTTTACCCATCACAATTTCTCAACTTTCAAATTTAGCACTTTCACAAAAATCCCATTCTTCCAATTTATACCTCAACACCCAAGATATCAAAAATCACAAAATAATTCAAGAATAACAACAATATGTCACTAATTTAAACATTTTCACAAATTCAAGACATAAATTAACTAATTTCTTTAAGTTCATGGGTTTACTCAATAGTGGAGGAAGACTAAGTCATGGAGAAGAAAGTGGAAATGGGAGAACATGAGTATATCATAGAAAAATAGAGAAGAAGGGAAAAATATTACTTACCGTGATGATGGAGAAGTGAGCTTTGAAACTTGGGAGAAGCTTGGGGGAAGACCCTTTTAGAAAGAAGAAAAACAATTTGAGGGGAGAGTATAGAGAGAGAGAGGAGGGTGTACGTTTGTTTTTGGAGAATGAAGGCCTTCTTTTTTTAAATTAGGATCCTTTGGAAGGGTTGACCCTTTGACTAGTAAAAAAAAATCATCCAGATTTAGACCTGGTGCGGCACCCTAAAGAGTGTGCTACAAATTATTATTTTTCATTGCACTAAAGTTTCAGGTCTGGCGCGATGCTCTATACAGTGCACCTACAAAAACAATTCCTCATACAAAAGTTTCAGCTTTGGGGAGAGGTGTCCATCAGTGCAGCACTGAGCACTTTTTTGGTCATGCTAAATTTTGGCTCTAGGGTGGCGCACCAATTAGTGCCCCAAGCCTGAATTTTCATACCTTGGGAAAATAATGCCCATTTTATCATAGCCTACATCGTCATGGCTCCCAAGCGCCTTAGTTTTAGTCATGGCACGACACCTCCTTTTGTATTTTTTTTTATTTTTTTGTACTTTTATTTTATATCCTAGACTATTAAATTACAATCATGACTTGTCTCCCAAGTAGAGCTTGATTTAACATTGCAGCATAACGTGCCTAACCCAGTCTTTAGACAAGGCAATTGAGGTCTTCTCCTTGTCTACGTCTTTAGTCCAATAGTGCTTTACTTGCTGCCCGTTCACCATGAATGTTGCACTCTTAGCTTCCCTCCACAGCTCTAGAGCTTCATGTGCAGACATCCTCACCACCTAAAATAGACCAGACCACTTTGATCAAAATTTTCCAAGAGAGAGATTTAATCATGAATTGAATAAGAGTACCTTTTGGCCTAGTTCAAAAGAGCGTGGAAGGATCTTCTTGTCATTCCACTTCTTGGTTTTCTCCTTGTAGAGTTTAGATTTCTCATACACGTGCAACCGAAATTCATGAAGCTCTTGTAGTTATAACATACGCTTCCACCAAGCTAACTCTGAATGAAGGTTTAGCTTTTTGATAGCTCAATATGCCTGGGGTTCTAACTCTATCGGCAAGTCCCACGGCTTACCATATGCTAATTGATATGGGGAAGTTCCAATAGGGGTTTTGTACATAGTACAATAGGCCCACAACACATCATCTAGCTTGATAGCCTAATCTTTTTGCTATGCATTTACAGTCTTTTGCAGAATTTGCTTTACCTCACAATTCAACACCTCTACTTGACCACTAGTTTAGGGATGATAAGAAGTAGAAACCTTATGTCTTACCCTATACTTAGCCAAAAAAATTCACAATCAATTGTTGACAAAGTGTGTACCTCGATCACTTATAATTGCCCTTGGAGTCTGGAACCTTGTAAAGATATGCTTCTTCACAAATTTGAGCAGCACTTTGGCATCATTGGTGGGAAGAGCAATGGCCTCAACCCATTTCAAGACATAATCAACCATGACAAGAATATACTTATTGCCAAAAAAGGGTAGAAACGGCCCCATGAAATTGATATCCCATACATCAAAGATATGTACCTCAAGAATGTTACTTAAAGGCATCTCATGCCTTCTGTAAATAGTCCCTATTATTTGATACTGATCGCAGCTCTTTACATATATTGTTGCATCCTTAAATAATGTAGGCTAAAAAAAGCCAGATTGCAATACTCTATGTATTGTCCGCTCACCTCCATAATGTCCACCATATGGCAAAGAATGACACTTCTCAAGAACTTGCTTTATTTATTCTCTGGAATGCATCTCTAAATCACTTGATTCGTACCTTGTTTGAACAAATAGGGCTTATCGTACATATAAAAACGAGAGTCATGATAGAAATTCCTCTTCTACTGGGTGGTTGCTTGAGGAACATACACCTCACTCACAAAAAAATTCACTATATCTGCATACTAAGGTAGATCTCTAATACTAAGTGTAAGGAGTTGCTCATCGGAAAACTCCTCACAAAATTTGCCTATATTTTGTCACATGCGACCAATATTCAAGTTTGGATAGATGGTCTGGTACCTAGTTTTCTGTCCCTTTTATATCCTTGATCTCAATATCAAATTTTTGCAGCAATAGAATCCACCAAATGATCTTGGGCTTCGCGTCTTTCTTGTTGAATAAGTACAGGATAGCAACATGATTCATGTGTACAATCACCTTAGCTCGCACAAGATAAGACTGAAATTCATCAAACACATATACTAATGCTAGCATCTCTTTCTTAGTCCTTGTGTAATTAATTTATGCAGTATCAAGAGTCTTGTTGGCATAGTATATAGAGTGAAAGACCTTCTCATTCCTTTGACCCAAAACTGCCCCTACAACAACATCACTTACATTGCACATTAACTCAAAATGCAATGCCAGAAAAAATACACACTGTTAGGAGAAATTTTGAACTTTATATTTGATGATATTTACAGTACATCAACCTATCTATTTATACAAGTGTTTTGTCCTATAAAGTAGCTATACTAGTTATAGTAGAACACTCCTAGTATACTTGTACAATTGAGTTCTTATTAGGACTCTTACATTGATTTAAATCTGAGTGATCATTATCTACATGATCAACATTATCTACATGATCTTTAATATTCCCCCCCCTCTAGCTAGAAGGTGGTGATACACCTAGCTCTTCTCAAAACACATGAACAGGTCCTTTCCAAGATCTTTGGTATAGATATCTGTCAGTTGATCATTTGATCTAACAAACTAATAACAAGTTGCCCTTGAGCTACCTTTTCCCTGACAAAATGATAATCTAGTTCTACATGCTTACTTTTAGCATGTACTACAAGATTTATGGTCATGTATAGGGCACTTAAGTTGTCTTAAAATAGAGTAGGAGAAACCTTAATATATACTACCAATTTTTTGCAAAATATAGCTTATCCATCTAAGCTCAGCTGCAGTTGCTGCTAGTATCCTGTACTCAACTTCAACACTTGATCTGCCAACAGTGTTTTGCTTCCTCGAGGATCGTGATACACAATTTGCACAAATTTATATGATATATCTAGTATTTGAACTTTTTGTTATAGCACACCCTGCCCGGTCTGCATTTGCAAAGCCATATAACTTTAGGGAAGATTGTGACAAGATTCTCATTTCATTATCAGTAGTTCCCTTGGCATACCTTATTATCCTCTTCACAGCTTGAAGGTTCACACTATTTGGATATTGCATGAATGGACTTGCAAGATTCACAGCATGAGTAATGTCTGGTCTGGTAAGTGTGAGATATTGCAAGCTTGCTACAATGCTTCTATAGACAGAGAGATCAACTACATTCCTAACAACTTCTTCTAAACTATGCTTCTGAGCTAGTGGAGTGCGTACTACCTTTAAATTTTCTATGTCCATCTTATTAAGTAGATCATCGGCATATTTCATTTGAGTTAAGTGAATTCCCTCAGAAAGTAGCTTACCTCAATACCCAAGAAGTAACTCAAGGGTCCAAGATCCTTCATAGCAAATTTAGCTGCTAGTTTCTCTACTACTTCCCTTATCTGTTGGAGTTTCTTTCAGTCATAATGATATCATCTACATACAACAGAAGAAATATAGTTCCTACTAAGCTTTGAAAAGTTAAGAAGGAGGATCTGGCTACTGCATTTGAATCCCAGGTGAAGCAAGAACAATCTAAACCTCTTCAACTAGGCTCTAGGAGCGTGTTTGAGTCTATAGAGGGCCCTTTTTAGGAACTAAACATGATTTGGATACTTTGAGTCAATAAAGCCTAGTGGTTAACTCATGTGGACTTCTTCTTTTCAATGCCCTTGAAAGAATGCATTCTTAGCATCTAGTTTCCTAATAGGCCAGTGCAAAGTAAGAACAACAGACAAGATGACTCTTATAGTTGTAGTTGTTGCTACTGTACTAAAAGTTTCTTCAAAATTAATGCCCTCTAGCTGAGAGTAACCTTTAGCAACTACTCTGACTTTGTGCCTCTCAACTGACCCATCAGGACTCATTTTTGTCTTAAACACCCACTTAGACCCCACCATATTCATTTTTAAGGTTCTAGGGACTAAAGACCAAGTCTCATTCTAATGTAGAGCTTTTAGCTTTTCTTGCATGGATGTAAGCCAATAAGGAGAGATAAGAGCTTTTTTTAGTGACTTAGGTTTTTTAGTATTTGTTGTTACAGCAGACAGGGAGGTGTGAGTAGTAGGAAGTGACTTAGCTTTAGATCTGGTGATCATGTGATGATCCTGAGTACTGGTTATAGGTTCTGCCTAAGAAATATTGTCTTGAGCTACAGGACCTGTATCGCCTTGATTTTTGAAGAATCTTGATGTCACTCTCCGAGCCTAAACTCTGGATGCGACATGGTTCTTAGAGTCACTAGTGACCCCAATCTAACCCATGGCCTGTCATACTGCTGAGATATAGACTGAAAGATATTTCGGAAGCTGAAATGTGCTGAGCTCTTTTAAAAATATTATAACAAAATGAACTATCATAAACTGAGATACAATAGCATTTGAAAACTGATACAACTAACTGACTGTCTATCTACAAAGCCTCTATTAACACTGACTATAGTTATCTGGGACATGACCCTCAACTATCTCTAGTCAATATACAAGAACTGAAAATAAACTACTATGACTACTAAACTGACTGGAGTTCCCGAATAAGGAGAACTCATCCCTTGCTGATAGAAAACTGTGATCTATCTGACCATGATCGTGGGAGCTATCACTGAAACCTACATCATCAAAATAATGTAGCACAAGAAGGTATGCGATCACTACTTTAAATGTACTGAGCATGTGAGATAATGCACTAACTTTGGAATCATGAGAAAACATGTATACTGAAAGCATGGTGAAAACTGGACTAAGTATAACATCTGAAGTACATAAGTCAAAACTGTAAAACATAAGCTCTTTTACTGAAGAGAGTGTAAGTCCCATTTCTGAACTGTAACTGTTAGATCATAATATTTTAAGATAAGTAAAATTGTTACTTGGGAAACCCATGGACTGGAAGGATGAATTCTGTCTGTAAATCATGAAGTAGTGCAACTAAGCTGAAAGTCATGAGTCATGCAAAAAGTCATGTTTAAAGTAAATCCTTAGGTGAGTTCCTTCTACTTAGCATACTGAAAATACTGATATAGTGTACTGAATGCAAGCTGAAAGATATAAGATGATGCAATGACCAAGTATATAAACATGCAATTGTATAATACTGAATTGAATAACTGAATACAAGGTCATGAAATAATGAATATGGACTGTGGGAGCTGCTATTAACCAATATACCCCAAGATGAGCTAATAATAGGGCCAACCGGTAACCCTGGATGGAAGGTTGTTCATACCTTGCCAAGGGTACAAACAAATCTAATGTGAATCCACTCAACTGATGTCCACAAGGGACAAGGGTGTCCAGCCTAATGTGCCCGCTGACCCCTTTAATACCTATGGTGGCACCATAGTTCTGGGACTTAGGGACTTTTACTAATGGTCTCAGCCTAATCTGACAATTGAGCCTTCATTCCTTCGTCCGCTCGGTGCTAAGCCTACTCCCAACTGAATATAAAGCAATGAATGCAACTGAAATACTGGATAGCTCAAATATACTAATGTTCTGAGAATGCAAAATATTACTGAGGCTGAAGCATTCTAATCATGTAATTCTGAATGACTAAGTGCCTAACTAATAATGCATGAGAATGGTTTATATCACGTGACATATCTGAATGTCAAAACTGTTCATATTTGAAATATATTTTATAGATCGTACTGAAGGTAGGCCGAAGTCTGCTAAATCATGCATAGTTCTTTTCTATTTAAAACAACTGGATTGAAGTGATTGGGAATCATGAATACTTGTCTGGAAGCCAAAACCCATAATTAAAATCATCATGAGGAAACTTAAATTTATTTACATTGAATGCTGACAAGCTGAACTAAATTCTGAAGGGAGAGCTAAATTCTTAGAAAATATTGTAAAATCAGGCTAAAACATGCTTCTCCAAAATATCTTGGGTTTTGAAATCTATTTGCAGGAATTCATGTAAAAACTGTTCTAACAAGGTCAGTAGTTATGTAGAATCATCAAGAAATCGAATTCGTAGTAAAACACATGTTTGGGTAAGAACCCTAGAAACATAACTTGTAAATTCATACTGAAATCAGAAACTTTGGGCATGAGGGTGAAAGGAAACCCTCATTGGAATCCCACATACCTGGTATATGATAATCGCTAAAGAAAAATCTGAAATTGAAGCTTGGAAAAGAAAGCCCTAGGTCTGAACTTTGGAGAAGAACACTCTTTTCTTTTTTGAAACTGACTTGAGAGAAAGAGTGAGGAAAACTGATAGTTTGGAGGTATTTTACTTAATAAAAATAAGCCTAAAACTATTTATAGTCAGAGCTAAAAGAAGAAGGAATGGTCTGAAATACTTCTGGGAAACTAAATTAAAAACTGCTGAAATTCTCAGAATTTCGAACCACGGATTGGTTGACGGGCCGTGGTTATAAATGATGGACCGTCAACTGAGTCATGGTTCTGTACTTGAGTTCTAGGGTTCTCGGAAGGTGATTCCACGAGTTACAGGATGGACCATCATTTGAAAGGATGACCCATGAAATCACCTATGGAAATTAGGAAGAAAGGCTGAAAATTGACAAACCACGGGTCATACTATGGACTGTGTTTTTGTTCTACGTGTCATGGACCAACTCGGCATTTTGAAGGTGAAAATTCTAAGTTGCATGTCTGTTTTCACGAGTCATAGTACGGACCGTGGTTCAAAACCACGGTTCGTCATCCCGTCTGTGGTCACTTACATTGCTTCAATAAAAATGCCCATAACTTTTAACTTCGAACTCAGATTAATGCGTGGTCAGTGGAGTTGGAAAGATGACTCGAAGATATTTAATTTGGTAAATACTAAGACACCTAAATCTTCATATTCTAGGAGTTATGGTCATTTCAAGTTGACCCTAGTTTAGTCTAATATGAAAACTTCTTTGGTTGGGGTGCTTTCAACTTAACTTGCTTCTAGGAGTTTCTTATGAATATGATTCACATCTAAAGCACTCACCACACTAGGAAAATGATCATTACACTCATGAAAATGGTTCGGGTCTTAGCTTAGAATTTTTGGGGTGTTACAATATCTCCCCCTTGGAATCATTCATCCTCGAATGAAGACTAACTAGGCTGAGGTTTTGGGGAAAGAGCTGCAATCCCACCAACTGAGTTGTAAAAGCTAGAGTACAGACATGGTAACTAATTTTTGACTGAATAAACTGAACTAGGTTCATGGGGAATGTATGCATACTGAGAGCATAAAAATTGTAATAGAACGTGAAACTGAGTATCTAATATGATAACTGGTTTGGATTGAGAGTAGAGATTCAATTGAAATTCATAGAGAATGAACAAAATCTTAAAAATCAAAATTAACTGGAAGGAACATAAAACTCAGAGGAGTAACTATACGAGAAAACTATTCTCTTCTAAACTGAACTCACTAGTATAGACTGAACTGAGCGTAGGGCCTTCTGGCCTTAGGAATGATTACCGGCAGGTCTGAACTAGTCTAACGTGAGGAGTCTACTATCTTGCTATATGAAGCTACTGGACATAAGGTATGAGCACCCTGGTCAAGGAGTAAGAACAAGGATATTCCCGCCTTAACAATATAGTTGACAACTTTTAAGCTTAGGAACACACCCTTTATAACTACACCAACTTCTCTGAATACATGCTTACCATTTGCAACTAAAATTCTCATCAGTGCACATATAGATGTTGAGGTCTGAGCCTAACTACCTTCTTTCACCATATTCAACCCTATCTTGACTAAATCTCTTGCATCTGGAGTTATCTCCCAAGAATGATATTTTTTATTATCACGAAAATCAACTAACCTTGAACAGAATCAATGGGTCACTAGTCCCACAAAGAAAAAACCCACATGTATTTCATCACGGCATTCAAGCCTATTACTATGATCATCTTATCAATTCTTTATAGCTGACACTACCTGAGAATCTTATCCTCTTCCCTAGCATATCTAGAAACTGTAACTGCAAGAACTTCTACAAAGGGACACCAAAAGAGGAAAATTTAGTACTTCCCATCTAGGCTACTACTTATCTTCCTCTACTAACAGTTGTGACGACATAAGCTAAGAAAACTGAAGGAATATAGTGGGAGCATGAGCATCACGAATGAAGGAATACTGATCGATCTTGACTTATACTTAGTGTGATCTAGCCACTCAAGGTGAGGTTTGAGAAGTCAAGTGCAAAGTCCTAAGTGTCTAACATTCTGAACGTATGAAGCATGGTTAGAGTAAGGAAATCATAAGCACGAACTAGTTAAGAAATCTCGTCTGAGCATATACATAACGTAACATGATTTCACTAGCCATTAAGGCATATCTCGAGGACTGAACTTAGTACATAGAACTGATCATACTGTGTGACATGAGTTTACCTGTATAAATGAGTCTCATGGCATAAAGCTAGAATTCATAGAATCGTAGAGTAAGACTGGAATCGCTGTCTGGAGCAATTTCTATTTGTTCTAGGAGCTGAGTATGGACATGAATCTGTATGGAGTGCATGAACTTATCTGTGAGTATGACACAAATACGTATGAGTATAGTGTCACCTTCACTGAAGTGTTAGGAAATTTGCTAGAATAAGAATGGATCAATATCCCATCATATACCTTTCTAGAATTTTGTACTGGTTGAATCACAAGACTTGACTTGGTTCTTCATTCTATCATCTCTCTCTTAGCTTAAATATCACCCCTCTAAGTCTACGGATCTCTCTCCTAAACTAGTCTATAATAAACTAACTCTTGTAAGGTTGGGGTATCACTGTATTCCT
Organism: Jaltomata sinuosa; assembly: GCA_003996215.1. Lineage (NCBI taxonomy): Eukaryota > Viridiplantae > Streptophyta > Magnoliopsida > Solanales > Solanaceae > Jaltomata > Jaltomata sinuosa. The sequence goes on from QJPP01000407.1 coordinate 83,006, forward strand.
GGACACTAAACTCTCCTTAATAGCTTATAACTAAAGATGATAAACCCTTGCTAGGTCTTCTTCTGAGGCATCTCTTAGCTTCCTCTTTACCCTTAAGGCTATCACTAGAGGACTAATACTCTTACTGGGGTATATAACCACTTCTTCTAACACTTAGCAATCTTACCTTTGCTTATTCGTATACTAGCATCACATCTCTAAATTCACATCCACAAAAATCAACTGGATTATGAAAACACTAAGGGACTTAACATCATCTATCTATGACCTCCTGAATGTCATTCTACAACATACTACTCTAGGTACATATCTACCTTTATAATGCTTAAGGTCCTCTTCTTTATCTCATGACTTATTCACAATTTACCAATTCATCTAGGCGTCATATATACATCTTACCTACACCACCATACTCATTGAAAATTAATCAACTTAATTCTCTGCATACATTATGTCAAGCCTACTGGGTCAATTCTATAAAACTAGCATCACCATCCTCATCTTATAGCTACTATACTTCTAAATTTATACATCTAGTTTTGAAGTCCTTCTGCTACTTATGGCCCATAACATCTCAACTCACACTAACTATTGAGTGAATATACTACCCAAGCACTTACAAAACTATACCTATTGGCTAAGGTGTCATTCGTAGTAAAGTTTTTGGAAGAGGGTCTGAGAGCGCATTCTACTATAGGCTCAACTGTACGAATGGAAAAAGGTACATGCCTTTGGATCGGTAGACTTTAACGCACTAGTGGGCTCCTCTTAAGCCCTTATGCAGTCTCCTAACTTTTATGATTACTCTATATAAAATCATCTTACTAATAGGAATCTGAACTTTACTGTTTCCACTCCCTCGAAGATGAGGCATGATCAGAAGAATTGGATTAAAGCATGAATCTGCATAAGTTTCTGAAGGAACAATTTAACTGCATGATCTGGAGTATGAATGAAAGGAAACATTCCTTAAATGCCATGTAGCCTCCTTATTATAAGTGTGGTGCACAACACACCCATAAGCAAGACTCTACTAGACACGGCTTCACAGACACCCTAGGACACTAGAACTTTGTGCTTTGATACCAAGTTTGTCACACCCTGAGCCTACACCCTGGATGTGACATTGTGCTTAGAGTCATAAGTGACCTCAAGCTAACCCATGGCCTGCCATACTACTGAGATATAGACTAAAAAATAATGCAGAAGCTGAAATGTGCTGAGCTCTTTTAAAAATATTATAACAAAATGAACTATCATAAACTGAGATACAATGGCATTTGAAAACTGATACAAATAACTGACTGACTATCTATGAATCCTCTATTAACCATGACTACAATTAGTTGGTACATGACCCTCAACTATCTCTAATCAATATATAAGAACTGAAAATAAACTACTATGACTACTAAACTGACTGGAGTTCCCAAATAAGGAGAACTCATCCCTTGCTGACTTGAAGTTGCGATCTGTCTGACTATGATCTTGAGAGCTAGCACTGAAACATGTATCCTCAAAAAGATACAACACAAGAAGGTATGCGATCGGTACTTTGAATGTACTGAGCATGTGAGATAATGCACTAACTTTGGAATCATGAGAAAACATGTATACTAAAAGCATGGTTAAAAACTGGACTAAGTATAACATCTGAAGTACATAAGTCAAAACTGTAAAACATAAGCTCTTTTACTGAAGAGGGTGTAAGTCCCATTTTTGAACTGTAACTGTGAGATCATAATATTTTAATATAAGTAAAATTGTTACTTGGGAAACCCATGGTCTCGAAGGATGAATTCTGTCTGTAAATCATAAAGTAGTACAACCGAGCTGAAAGTCATGAGTTATGCTAAAAGTCATGTTTAAAGTAAATCCTTAGGTGAGTTCCTTCTATTTAACATGCTAAAAATATTGATATAGTGTACTGAATGCAAGTTGAAAGGTATAAGATGATGCAATGACCAAGTATATAAACATGAAACTGTATAATACTAAGCTAAATAACTGAATACAAGGTCATGCAATAATGAATATGGACTATCGGAGCTACTATTAACCAATATAGACATACCCCAAGTTGAGCTAACTATGGGGCCAAACTATAACCCTAAATGGAAGGGTGTTCATACCTTGCCAAGGGTACAAACAAATCTGACGTAGATCCACTAAACTGATGTGCACAAGGGACAAGGGTGTCCAGCCTAATTTGACAACTGACCCCTTTGAAACCTACGGTGGCACCGTAGTTCTGGGACTTAAGGACTTCTACTAAAGGTCTCAGCCTAATTCGACAGTTGTTCCTTCATCCCTTTGTCCGCTTGGTGCTAAGCCTACTCTCAACTAAATATAAATCAATGAATGCAACTGAAATACTGTATAGCTCAAATATACTAATGTTCTGAGAATGCAAAATATTACTGAGGCTGAAGCATTCTAATCATGTAATTTTGACCGACTGAGTGCCTAACTAATAATGCATAACAATGGTTTGTATCATGTGACATATCTGAATGTCAAAACTGTTCATATTTAAAACAAATGTTGTAGATTATACTGAAGGTAGGCTGAAGCCTGCTAAATCATGTATAGTTCTTTTCTATTTAAAACAATTGGACTAAAGTGATTGGGAATCATGAATACTTGTCTGGAATCCAAAACCCATAGTTAAAATCATCATGAGGAAACTTAAACTTATTTAGATTGAATGCTGACAAGCTGAACTAAATTCTGAAGGGAGAGATAAATTCTGAGAAAATATTGTAAAATCAGGCTAAAACATGCTTCTCCCAAATATCTTGGGTTTTGAAATCTATTTGCAGGAATTCATGTAAAATTGTTTTAACAAGGCCAATAGTTATGTAGAATCATCAAGAAATCGAATTCATAGTAAAACACATATTTGGGTAAGAACCCTAGAATCATAACTTGTAAATTCATGCTGAAATCTGAAACTTTAGGCATGAGGGTGAAAGGAAACCCTCATTTGAATCCCACATACCTGGTGGATGATAATCTTTGAAGAAAAATCTGAAATTGAAGCTTGGAAGAGAAAGCCCTAGGTCTGAACTTTGGAGAAGAACGCTCTTTTCTTCTTTGAAACTGACTTGAGACAAAGAGTGAGGAAAATTAATAGTTTTGAGGTATTTAACTAAGCAATAATAGGCCTAAAACTATTTATAGTCGGAGCTAAAAGAAGAAGGAATGGTCTGAAATACCCATGGAAAACTAAATCAAAAACTACTGAAATTCTCGGAATATTGAACCACAGATTGGTTGACGGGCCGTGGTTCTGAATGGAAGAACGTCAACTGACTCCTGATTCTGTCCTTGAGTTCTAGGGTTCTCTGAAGGTGATTCCATGATTTACAGTATAGATCGTCGTTTGAAACAATGACCCATGAAGTCACCCATGGAAATCTAGAAGAAAGGCTGAAAATTTCCAAACCACGAGTCATACTATGGACCGTGGTTTTGGTCTACGGATCATGGACCAAATCATCATTTTGAAGGTGAAAATTCTAAGTTACAAGTCGGTTTTCACGAGTCAGTACGGACCGTGGTTTAGAACCACGACTCGTCATCCCATCTGAGGTCACTAATAGTGCTATAGTAAAATGCCCATTTCTTTTAACTCCGGACTCGGATTAATACGCGGTCAGTGGCGTTGGAAAGCTGACTCAAAGAACTTTAATTTGGTGGGTATTAAGCCATCTAAATATTCATATTCTAGGGGTTATGATCATTTGAAGTTGGCCCTACTTTAGTCTTACATGAAAACTTCTTTGGTTGGGGTGCTTTCAACTTAACTTGTTTCTAGGAGTTTCTTATGAACATGATTCACATACAAAGAACTCACCACACTAGTAATACGATCATTACACTCATAAAAATGGTTCGGGTCTTAGCTTAGAATTTTTGGGGTGTTACACTTGAGAGATCTATCTCAAACTGTAGGCCTGTTGGATCCTCTACACTGAATTGCTGAGATTATTGATCAAGAATAAGATGTGTTTATACCAATTCAAGAGATTGATGCAGATTTTGCACTTCACTGGGGTCTGAGTCCTTTGAGTGTGACTTATTCTCTTCTGAATCTTGTACCTCTACAGCAACTACTGAAAGTGGAATATCACTTGGTTCAACAAGGTTATTATTAACTTCCACTAATTCCCTTGTAGATGCCATGAACTAGGCTTATCCTGTGAGTTTGAGAAAAACTCAAAAAATGTGGCCATGTGACTAGAATCTGCAAGCTTATTGTCAGTGTTTAGTTCCTGCACATAAGGAAAAGTTAGTTCATCAAAGGCAATATGTCTTGACACAAAGACCTTCCTTGTTGGTGGATGATAACATATATATCCTTTATGTAAGCTACTATAGCCAAGAAACACACGTGGATATGTCTTGGGAGGGAGTTTTGTGTTTTCCTTTGAGATAAGGGTAACACCTACACCTAAACACTTTCAATTTGTTGTAGTCAGGATATGATCCATGTAAATTATGAAAAGGTGTTTCCTTATTTAACACGGATGAGGGGAGTCTATTTATCAGAAACACAATTGTGAGGAAAGCTTTAGTCCACAAATATAGCATAACTTAGCATAACAAAGAAGTGTCAATCTAGTTTCTACTACATGTTTGTGCTTTCTTTCTGCAATTCCATTCTGCTTAGAGGTATGAGGACATGAGATATGTCTTACAATGCCACAGTTTTCCAAGTACTTTACAAATTTAGAACTTGAAAATTCACCACCATCATCACATTGAAATATCTTGATACACTTTGAAAATTGTTTTTCAGCCATTTTCTGAAATTTTATAAATGTTTCAAAGAAATCAGATTTTCTTCTTATAGATACAACCATGTATATCTACAGTGACCATCAACAAATAATGTATAGTACTTCATATGTTGGGAGGATTCAACATGACCATGCCCCCATAAGTCAAACTGAATTTTCAATAATGGTTCAATCTCAATTTTATTTCTCAATTGAAATGGTAGCTTACAACCTTTACCCATTTGACAACTAACACAAACTGTAGGAACTTTATTCCACCATGTGATATTAATACACTTATTATTCCTAAGAACTTCTAAAGACTTAGAATTTGGATGCCCAAGTCTGACATGCCAAACATCACTAGAACTCCTTCTTGTAGCACTCAAGGCAAGCAGGTTGTAAAACCTTCAAAGCATAGATAGACATACTTGGCCATCTGTCTTCATGTTCTCTTGTCCTTTACAACAAATGATGATTCATCAAACTCAATAGTACAATAATTATCTCTAGCAATCTTACTTACTGATAGTAGATTCTTTTGAGTTTGGGAACTACAAGACTTTAACTCAATCTTAGACCAGAAATAGTTCCTTTTCCAACATAAGAAATGTGTAATTCATGATCACTTCCTACTACAATATTTTCATTTCCATTATAAGTCTTTAGATTGGATAAATTACATATAGTGTTGGTCATGTGAGTGTTGACTCCTGAGTTCATGTAATAAGAATTATCTCTACCATTTTGATTGCTCATGTTGAGAGAAGTGCTTGAGGCAGATCTTCTTGTGCCTGATAGGAGAAGTCCCATCTGTAGAAATATTTTAGGGCAGTATGATTGTTTCTACCACAGATTTGACAAACTGATGATTCTGATTTTTTCTTTCCCTTTAGAAGCATTTCCAGAGCCTTGATACTGCTAACCTGAAACCTCTTCCCCTAGGCTGTAGCTTCCTCTTCTATTGGAGTACTTTCTTTTGCCTTTATTGTTGTATGTTTTCTATGTTGCAAAGGCCATGTTGTGATTCACTTGTTGTGAATAATCTCCTCAACTTCTTTGAGATCAAAGCCCCTTAAGGCAGTGAAAAACTGACTTAGTGTTGGATAAGGTGCCTTGCCAAGCATGCCATTCCTAAAGGTTTTATATTTAGGACCTAATCCTCTAGAAAAGTTTATTACCTTGTTTCCATTATCCAAAGGCTTGTGTATGGCAACCAAGCCATCACATATTCTTTTAAACTCCTTCAAATATTTATCAATAGTTCTACTGCCAAGCCTGATGAAGCTATTGCTTCAATTTCAATTACTTATCTTTAGCTACCTGTTTATAAGTGTCTTCTATACATTTCCACATATGTTTGGCAGTTGTGCATCCTACATTGAGATACATGCTCTCCTCTAACATTGTTTCAGATATTCAACTCCTTAATATAACATCTTTTTCTGCCCATTCATCAGCAAATTTAATCTTTTTATCACTTTCTTTGTCACTATTTTTTCCATTGTTTTCACTGGTTCCCTCAACATCAATTACTAGTCTAATCACTTGAATAAGTTACATCATTTGTATTCTTTATATCAAGTAGTTGGAGGGCTTCAGCTTCACAAGACATGAAGCAATAAGGTGATGAAGAGAGGATGTCGAAAAAGTGTTGGAAGTCATTTTTGGTAGAGTTTGTGTGTATAAAGAAGGTTTAGAATTTGGCAGCGGATTTAGCTTCAAAGAAGCTCTGATACCATGAGAAAATACACATTGTTGGGAGAATTTTCAAACTTTATATTAATGATATTTACAGTACATCAACCTATCTATTTATACAAGTGTTTTTTCCTACAAAGTAGCTATACTAGTTTTAGTAGAACACTCCTAATAGACTTGTACAATTGATTCCTTATTAGGACTCTTACATTAATCAAAATATGAGTGATCATTATCTACATGATCTTTAACAATGCCCAATCTGGTGAAATCAAGATGGGGGCTTCTAACAACCTTTTTCTCAGCTCCTCAAATGCTTTCATACATTAGCACATATTCAAACTTTACCTCTTTTTCTAAGAGCTTGCACATAGGTCTGGAAACCTTGGAGAAGACCTTGATAAACCGCCTATAAAAGCCTGTGTGCCCCAAAAACCGTCTCACACCTTTATGAGAAGATATCAATTATACATCTCTGAAATGTCATTGATGCATTTAAAGTCCAAAAGGCATGCGTTTGAAAGCATACGTGCCATATAAACAAGTGAAGGTCGTCTTCTCTAGATCTTCTAGATCAATAGCTATTTGATTATACCCTGAATAACCATCTAAAAAGCACTAGTACTCCTGGCCTACTAGTCTATCTAACATCTGATCAATGAAAGGAATAAGATACTGATCCTTACGAGTAGAGTCATTCAATTTCCTATAATCCATGCATATTCGCCATCCAGTGACTGTAGTGTTGGGATTAGCTTATTTTTATCATTTGTAATCACCATCATCCCCCCTTTCTTAGGAATATATTGCACAAGGCTGATCCACTTGCTATCAAATATTGGGTACACAATACCTACATCAAGCTACTTTATCACTTCTTTTCTTACCACATCATTCATGATCAGATTTAACCTCATTTGTGGTTAAGTAATCGGCTTGTGCCCTTCTTTCATAAAGATTTTATGCATGCAAAATGCTGGGCTAATCCCATGAATATCTGAAATCTACCAACCTATAGCTCGCTTGCACCTTTTCAACACTGCTAGTGCCTCCTTAACTTGAACATTAGATAACCTTGCTGCAAGAATAACTGGTAAAGTGTCATCTTCACCTAAGAATGAATATTTGAGGTGAGGTGAAAGTGCCTTCAACTCTAGCTTGGGAGCTTCCTCTGTAGATGACTTGGGAGGAGGGCCGAGGGGCCTATTTAGGGGATTCCACTAACTCTTACCTGAGATAAAAATAGCAAGACCCAGATACAACACTATCTCCTAAGCTGTAGCATTGCCAAAAAGATCTTGACCTACAAGTGCTCTCTCTAATGAATCTTGTGATGGAAGCAGTTACAGGTTAGAATCAACTTCTATCATAGTAATAGTGGAGAACTCCTCATATATAGAAGGAAGCTTCAAATCTTGATACAAATCAAATACATCTACCTTGTCATATGCTCTCATAGTAAGTTTTCTTGCTGCAAAGTTAATAAGTGTTCTTCCCATCATAAGGAATAGAAATTCCAAAATAAATGGAACTTTAGGGTCTGGCTCAAAATTTAAGATAACAAAATCCACCAAAAATATAAGAGAGACAACTTATACTAACACGTCCTCTATCAATCCATCAGGTCAAGCCAACTATATGCCAGCCAACTGCAATACAATCATAGTAGGAGGGGGGCTATCAAGTCCCCTCATCCTAAAGATAGAAGAGGACATTAAATTGATACTAGCCCCTAGATCACACAGTGCGCGAGCTACCAATTGATGTCCAATAGTAATCTAAATAGTGAAACTGCCTGGGTCATTCAACTTAGCTGGCAACCTATTATGAATCTGAGATGTGCACTCCTCAGTGAGTGCTACTGTCACATACTTAGTCAATATACTCTTGTTGGCCACTATATACTTGATGTACTTAACATATTTAGGGATACCTTGTAAAACATAAATAAGAGGAAGATTAAGATGAACCTGCTTCAACAAATAAATAAACTTTTTGAAGCCAGCTTCCTCTTTTTGCTTCTTCAACTTCTGTGAAAATGGAGGTGGTGGTTTCACACTAAGAGTGGCATCTTGAATTTTTACCACCTTTTTGGGTTTTGCTTGCTCATCTTCAGTTTCAACTACCATTTTAGCTCCTTTTTTGGTACCCACTCCTCTAGCTCCGTACTACTACGAGTAGTGGCTGCATTCACTTGCTTAGAATTGGGATCCATATCACTTGGTAAACCCTCTTTGGGTCTTGTATTCTAAGCTTTGGATATTTGACCTATTTGCTTTTCAAGATTCCTGGTTGCAAGTTGCTGATTTTTCTTGTTAGCAGCCAAATTTGCTTGTTGAGTTAGTAGTTGTCCTTGATTCTCTAGTATTTTTCCATCATCTCCTCTATACTATTGATTGAGCGTTGGTTTGGTTTCCTTGTGGCTGCTGGTGATTATACTACTGATTCTGCCCTTGATTTTTGTACTGATTATGTCTTTGATTTCCACCCTATGATAAGTTGGGGTGATTTTGCATGTTCTGATTATATGTGTTACCATAATTATGATTTTTACCTCTCTGCGCATTCCCCACAAAGTTCATTGAGTCCAGATCCATAGTCTTCTGATAAATTATCACCCCCACAAGCCTCACACTACTAATATGTCGGTTGCACTATGTTCACCTATACCTGAACTCCCTCCAATGCCAAATTATTAAGCACTGTAGCAATATTATTAACCTGCTTAGACATAGACTCCATCTTTGTAAATAATGTTGTATGGTTATCCACCTCTAACATTGTAATACCCGAGAACTTCCACGCCCAGACTAAGCTCAGAAAACCTGTAGAAAATAAAAATTTCAGAAAAAAATTCAAGTTTCCAGGAACCACGGTTCAAGACCACGGACCGTAGTTTGGAACCATGGTCTGTCCTCTCAAACTATAGTCCCAAATCCACTAGACCCCCAGTTCATGTCTCAGGAACCACGAGTTAGACCACGGACCGCAGTTTAGAACCATGGTCCATCCTGTCACTCTTGGTTTACCTTAATCAGAGGACCATCAATCCAGGGATCAGGGACCATGAGTCAGACCACGGATCGTCCTGTTGACTCGTGGAACCAGAACCTCAGAGACCCTTAGCCCTTGTCACAGGAATCACGAGTTAGGTCATGGACCGTACTTCTGAACCACGATTCATCCTTTGACTCATGGAATCCTCATACCAGGCCAAAGTCCCAGGAACGACGGGCCACATGATGACCCATCTTCCAAGAGTACGGTCCATCCTATGAAGTCGTAGTTCCTAAGACCAGAGAACCCCTAAAACTCCTAGGTAGGACCATGACTCAGTTAACGGTCCATCGTGTAGGAGTACGGTCTATCATTTCGAGTCATGATCCCTGAGTTGTGATTTTCTGTAGAATTTCTTTTAACTTTCACAGGGCTATTCCGAACTTTTCCTACCTCTTTTAAATCCTAAGCTACAATGTTTTGACTACTCTAAGCCAATTTAATTAGTCACAAACTACCTAAAACATATATTCTCCTAAATTCTTCAACCTTAGAAAGAAAATAAGAGAAAGAGGCGACAATTTTCTCCCAAGAACAAGCAGAGGTCTTTATCAAGTTCAGCCCCAAAAATACAAGGATTTCTTCGTAGATTTCTTCACCAGGTATGTGGGATTTCACTAGTGGGTTCCTTTCACCCATTAGGTCCCTAGAATTCAGCCAGTCCTTTAGTTTTCTCCGTGCTGGATTAGACCTAAGGTTCATAAACCTTAGAGTTTTTCTTTGATATTCAGATGCTACAATTTATATATGATGGTTAGTTCATGTTTCTTGGAGAATTAGTATAGTTCTATGTACAATGTTCAGAAACCCTAGTCTGTATACTTACAGTAATTCATGAATTAAGCTTACTAGGCAGATTAGTTATATGCTCATGCATAAACATTTGAATGTCATATCCCTCAGAATATTTATGTTGCATTCTCAGTTGATTTCCAGTATTTTGAGCTATCCATCATTTCAGTACATTGTTGCTTATATTCAATTGGGAGTAGACTTAGTACCGAGCGGATGAGGGGATGAAGGTCTAGCTGTCAGTTTAGGCTAAGACCTTTAGTAGCAGTCCCCAAGTCCCAGAACTATGGCGCCACCATAGGTATTGAAGGAGTCAACTGTCAGACTAGGTTGCACCTCCTCGTCCCTTGTGGACATCAGTAGTGGATCCACGTCAGACTTGTTAGTACCCTTGGCAAGGTATGAACACCCTTCCATCCAGGGTTACAGGTTGGCCCCACAGTTAGCTCAGCTTGTGGTATGTCGGTTAATAGTATCTTCCACAGTCATATTCATGTTGCATTAACCATTTATCCAGTATTTACTTCACTATTCAGTTCAACATGTTTTATATTTATGATTAATAATTGGTCATTGCATCGAGCTTAGCTCTCAGTTATGTTCCAGTAAATCTACTTCTATGCTCAGTTATTATGTTGTTCAGCTTAGCCTATATCCTGCATGCTCAGTACATTCAAAGTACTGACGCATACTTTTGTGCTACATCATTTTATGATGTAGGTTAAGGCGCTCAAAATCCAGACAGCACTTAGTTCAACTTCCAGTCCGTACTCAGCAATTCAGTGGTGAGTCCTCATTAGTTTGAGGATGATAGACATGCTTATATCTTCAGTATTTACTTTCAGTCTCAGATTTGTTATAGTTAGCTGGGGGCATGTCCCAGCAACTCCTATTCAGTTATAAGGCTTTCAGACATAGACTAGTTTCAGCAGTTGTTAGTATTATTTTTTCAGTCAACACTAAGCTATTTATATATTCAGACTTTTGGGTTCTTCCTTAATTTCAGATAATGATTGTTTTAGCTTCCGCATAATGCATGTTTTTGCTCTGATTTTGTATAGATATTCCATTCCATAGGTTAGCTTGTGGTCACTTGTGACACTAAGCACCATGTCGCGTCCAGGGGGTAGCTTTGGGGTGTGACAAACATGCCTGTAACTTTCTTCATTGGAGCTCTGTTGGTGTCTGCATTCCATTCAGGATTACTCTGTGCCATGCGTTGTAACAGGTTATACTACTCATTGTATGTCTTCTCAAGTGCTTGGCCATCCATTGCACAATCAGTAAAATCTTTGAGTGTGAGTTAAGACTCTCAATAAATGTGTGCATTAACACCTCATTAGTATGTAGATTATGTGGGAAATCTCTGAGGAGGGATTTGAATCTTTCCCAAGATTGACACAACTTTTCTCCATCTCTTTATCTAAACCCCATTATATTAATCGGCTGAGACCCTATCAGGTATGTATGTATCACTGATCTCCAGAAAAGTCTGGATGTGTTGCTGCAGATCCTCATGTAAGAGGCATGTGAACTATCCGCTGGAGTACAATAGTTACACCATATTTTATTTAAGCTCAAATTGACCTCCCACTTCTGGCTTCTGTATACTAGATGTGACATTAGTCACTTGTGGTATTTCCACTTTGCGAACTGCCTTAGGAGTTGCCATTGCTACCAGAAAAACCTCACGCTTTTGAAGCTGCTGGATCAAATAGTGAGCAGCTTCCCTCCTTCTTTGATGAAATAGTTATTCCGGCTTAGGATACACTTCAACTATCTCCTTGTCTTATTCAAGCTTGTCGCAATAATAAGATTGCACCTAAAGAAATAACAACTAAGATGAAGTTATCAACACCTGGCCAATAAAACATAATAGAAAAACTAAAAATTTACTAATTTCTAATTCCCTGGCAGTGGGATCAAAAACTTATTGTGACTCACATCACATGCAAGTTACGCAATCTCCAAGTAGTATATACTAGTGTAGTCTAGATATCGTACCCAAGAGACTTATCATTTAGAAAGATTCTAGTTTATTCCAATACCGCAGTTTTAATTAAGTGTATAAGTAACCAAGAGAGTTATTTTTTCTTGTGTATTTAAGTAACTAATAATTAAAGTAAGAGAGAAAATTAAGGTTGTGAATATAGTTTGAGAGTAATTCCAGGGTTATGACTTTGTTTAGCAATCATGTAAAGTATTAGATTTCATTAACTAGTTCATTTATCTAGTTGGTGATTTATGAGATTAATAATAAGGTTATGGTCTTTTGAGTCTCTAATCATCTATCTAGAATGGCCTCACAACTACATTTTAAGCGGGGATGTGACATCCCATTGAAAATGCATTTATATGTCTTTTTATTTCGTAATCAAGTAAGACAATCTAGGTATATTTCTATCCTAGACACAAATCAAGTCTTTGTTTTACCATTAACAAGATCTTACTCTCTATGTTCTTCGTTCTATCCCAATAATTCTTTTTCTGAGTTCACAATGAGAATATAGATTTATCTTAATGGAAGTCAAGCATCAAAACAGTAAGCAAAAAAAAGATAGGAACAACTAATATGATAAACAACTAAATCTACTGAATCATCTACCAAACAATTATACTACTAACCGTAATCCCAGAATAAGGGTGTTTATCTACTCATGTTCTTAGCAAAATAACAAGAATTTATGTCATCCATGAAAAAAAAAACATAGAAAGTAAAGAGAAACGAAACCTAAGGGTGTAATTGTAGCCTCTGCTTCTAACTTGCCAAGAAGTGATCAACCCCTATGAAAATGTACAAGGGTTAGTATATATAGTAGTGGAAAATAATCTCTACTCATAATTAAATCTGGATATCAATTTGCTCAACTTTTTTATGCTGGAACTGGCCTAGCGGGGCGTCCCAGTCAGTGCGCCAAACAGTTTGTTTTGATGTCTTCTTCTGTTTTACTTGTGGGGAGGGGCGCCAAGAAGTGCGCCAAAGGCTTGCCTTAAGTCTTCTTCTGAAGTTTGAGGTCTGGGCGGTGCTCCAATCATTGCACCAACTATAATTTATTCGGTCTCTTTCCACCTTCGTTTTAAAGCTTTAACATTCCATCTTTTAATTCTTGTAGATTAATTTTCTCCATATTTATTCCTGCAAATATATCTCATCACGTAATTTGTATCACCATCAAGAATATATTAATACTCGCCATAATATATGTGAATTATGTCCTCAAATTAAGGTAAAATATGGGTAAAATATGAAAAGTGAGTGTATAAATACGCCCAACATCAATCAGTATAAGTAAATTCCGAGAATGATGAATGCTAATAAAGATCAGATTGATCATCAGGTCAATCTAGTAGGTACTGTTACATTTCTATTGTCTGATTTTTGTTCAAAGAAATGGATCATGTAATTAAGTGCATCACAACATATAACTGCTAGTATAAGCATGCTAAAAGGCAAAGTTGAACTTCATTGTTCTAACAACCAATAAGTTCATTTGCCAAATGGAAGAATTTTTAATATAACTCATATGGGAATTGTAGAGTTTATGAAAGATATGAGGGTTGATAATATTCTGTATATGCCATACTTCATATATATTTTTGTTATTAGTCTCTAAACTAATCAATAGCCTATCACGTTCTATCACTTTTTTCTTTCTGATTTCTGTGTATTCCAGAATTTTTACAGTGGCAAGGTGAGGGGGTTTGGTAAGGAGGAGAGGGGCTTATATGTTCTAAAGCAGACACACAAGGTTGAATGTTTAAACAATAATTCAGGAATCCCAAAGAAGTCAGCAAATTTTGGCATCAAAGACTAGGACACCCTTCTTTGTAACTCATGAGAAATCTTTGTTTGATTTAGAGAAATTGCTTAGTTGTTTCTGCAGTCACAAATTGTGCTATATGTCCATTAGCCAAGCAAAGTAGATTGAATTTTCTACTAGTGTTTCTAGAAGGTATAGACCACCAGAGATGATTCATCTTGATGTTTAGGGATCCTACAAACTTCTACTTATAACAGAAAATATTTCTTTCTTACTATTATTAATGAAGACACTAGATAAACTTGGATTTATTCGTTGCAAGTGAAGAGTGATGTTATCACTATACCTAGAATTTTTCTGTCTCAAATAAAAACTCAGTTTGATGCTATTTTGAAAATTGATAGATCAGAAAATGGCGTATAATTTTTTAATAAATAGTTCCATAATCTTTTTGATTCATATGGGATTATACATTAGAATAGTTGTGTCAACACTCCTTAACAAAATGGTATAGTAGAGAGGAAGCATAGGCATATTTTGAATATTGCTAGAACTTTAAAGTTTCAAGCCTATATTCCTGCCATATATTAGGGTGAGTGTGTTGAAGGTGTTGTCTATTTGCTTAACAGATTATTCTACTATAATTTTAAAGGGTAAGACTCCTCTGTATGAGTTGTTTTATCATAAGGTCTCTTTACATTCTCATCTAAAGAGTTTTTGGTTGCTTGTGTTATGCAACCACTTTGGTAAAGTCAGACAAGTTTAGTGTTGAAGCTAGACCTATTATCCTGTTGGGTTATTCTCTTACTCAAAAAAGGTACAAGTTACTTGATTGTAACACTAATTAATTTTTTTGTTAGAAGAAATTTCATATTTAGATAGCACTTGTTCCCTTTTATTTCATCCGCCATTGGTCATGTTGTCCCTCCAATGTTACATGATAGGGGTAGTACTCTACTTGATCATGTGTTTTATTCCTCAGTCAGTGACATCAATGATGCAATTGAAAATGGCATTCCTAATAAAGGTGTAGTTACTAAAGTCCCTAATGAAGGTGCAGTTATTGAAGTTTGTGCTCATTAACAAGATCACAATGCATCAGATAAAACTCCTGAAGCTTATAAGCAAAACCAGAATAAAATAGATGATTTGAATGAAGTCACTATTTTGAATTTTTGTTGTGACAGTACTACTAATATTGGAGATGCTTTCACAATAGGAACTGAAGTTCATGAAGCAGCACATGATCTAGTTCAAAAGACATCTGGAAGAGCTATCATACACCATTGTGGAATGCAGACTATGCTACTGCAAAAGGGAGAAGAGAACTAATAAATCCTATGTTTAATTACATATCATATTTTGTCTACAAAATAAAAGTGCCTTGGCAATCTTTCCAGCAAATGTTAAGCCTCATAATTTTTAGGAAGCTTCCAAAGATGACAGATGGATAGAAGCAATTTAGTAGGAGATTAAAGCATCAGAGAATAATAACACTTGAAAGATAGTTGATCTTCTCAAGAAAAAAAATTCAATTGGATCAAAATGGGTGTACAAAATAAAGTATCAAGCTAATGAAGAGGTTAAAAGGTTCAAAGAAAGGTTGATGCCAAGAGGGTATAGTCAAAAGGAAGGACTTGAATATAATGAGTTTTTCTCTCCCGTAATAAGATGGTTATAATTAAATTTATTATTACACTAACAACATCAAGAGGATGAAATCTGTTTTAAATGGATGTGTGTACAATGCCTTCTTGCAAGGTGACTTAGTTGAAGAAGTTTACATGTAACTTTCTGAAAATTTTAGAAGATAGGGGAGACCAAAGTTCAGATTGCACAAGTCATTATATGGTCTAAAACAAGCATTAAGGCAATAGAATATAACACTTGTTGATGTAGGATACTGTCAAATTATGTTTGATTATTCAATGTTCACTAAGAAGAAGAATAGTGTTATTGTGATAGTCCTGGTATATGTAGATGATCTACTGATCGCAGGTAATAATAAAATCCTTAGTTAGAAGATCAAACAAGTGTTACATAAAAAATTCAAAGTTAAAGATATGGGAGAATTGGAGTTTTTCTTTGGTATAGAGTGTTGACATCCAATTTTGTCCCTCCTTTCTTTTAATTCATTTTCTTGCGCTTCTAAATTAATAGCAAATCAAATACTTTATATTTTACTACTAATTTTGCTTATTACTATTGTTATATTTATTATCTATTAGATATTATTATTACTGTTATTATAATTTTTATTATTTTTATTTTCATTATTATTATTATATTAGTGTTATTACTATTTTTATAATTACATTTTTGTTATCAATATTACTATTATTACTTTATTACCATCTTCTTTATAATTAATTGTGTTTACTTTATTTTAAATTTTGTACTTACTAAATAAATTATAAGTCAATATTTAAATCTACATATACTTTAAATCAATAGCAGTAAACTTATCATATTAGTAATTTACTTTTTTTACATAATTATTAATTATCATCACACAATATAATTGCACTAAATATTAGATTAAAATTCCAAAGACATCTACAAGGAAGAAAGTAATTAGAGTCCAAAGGGTCTACAAATTTTCAGCCAAAAGATGTCCCAACTTCGGACAAATTAGTATGATTTTCTATTAGCCCAATCCCTTCCATGCCTCATATTCTATCCTATAATCAATTAGGGTTTTTATTCCCTAATTTCTCTATCTACACCTACGCCATTTTCTTCTCCCTATTTTAATTTTTGATAGAACTCTGAACGTCCTTCATCCTCTAATCAGAAATGTTGCACCATTTCGAGTAAAGAATCTTCATCTCTCATGGCAGACCACCTTCATCGCTAATCCATTTTAAATAAAATTTTAGGACTTTGATCATGAGGTTCATAACCTATCATGGCTAAGTTCATCTCTCGACAAATCTTCAAAGTCAGATGAGATCATGTGAAGCCCTAACGTTCCTAAATGAGATTTGACTCAATTTTGAATACTTAATTTCAAATTCTTCTCAACAAATGTAATGATATGTTCCGTAATTATTAAAAGATACCTCGTTACAGGTCACGGAGACTATTGAAATATGCTCTCGAATTAATTTAGAGTGACACGAGGAAAATTTTTTAAATTTTAAATTTTACTCGGGTTGATATCATCCCGCTATAGCAGAAATTTTCCTGCTATAGCGCCATTGCCATAGCGGCCGGCAGGTTGATATAGCAGGGTGACGGGACCAGAAACTAGAAAATAGTTTTTATATTTCAGATTTCTCCTCTTCAGTTACAAAAAAAATGAGGGTTGCTCCAAAAACCCTTTTAGGGTGACTCTTGGTTTGGAAGCAATGGAGAGGAGGGACTTCCACTTGGATGAGGTAAAATCCACGGATTTCACGCCTAGTTCTCATCAGAATTGGCCTCTATAGAGCTAGAAGTTCGTGTTCAGACTTCCGAAGCAACTGCTTGGTGTCCAGGTAGGCTAGGTTTAACTGAGTAGTTTAAAACTAAATTTTGAAGAATAATATATTATAAATTGATGGGAGATTTCATTCTTAGGCGTTCGGGCACAGAGTCTAGATGGATAAATGCATTTAATCTTGCTATCTGGGGTGGGAAATTACTGTTGTAAGTAATGTTGACCCTATGTTGATTTTTGGTGTTTATATTACGGTTCTTAATCCCTAGATAATAGAATTATAGGTGGGTTCCCCAACTTAGTAATGTTTAATTAAAAAAAGGGTTGCTAGGTTATAGCGGATTCCCTGAATTGGTATAATTGAGGGAATGACCTAGCGGATTCCCTAGATTGGTATAATTGAGGGAACGAGAATGAACAAAGTAGTATTGAGTTCGTGGTTTTGGGTATGGGTTTCCTGTGGATGTGTGTGTTCTCCTAATTAAGTCTAGGATTCGATGTATGTGAGCTAATGTGCTTAGTTTATTAAGTCGAGGTTAGTCTTTGTACAGGTCATCGAGGTTTGAATGACGAATCATACTTGTTCGTGGTAGGTGATGGTTAACTTGTGACCCAAATTTCATTATGTGTGCATGTTAACTATTGCATTAGTATTGCTTGTACAATACATATTTAAAGAATAAGGGACTGAATGCTAAATGATATCTTGTTATCAATCTCATGCAATAAACTAGTCCTAAATGCTTGTTAGTTATACAAGTGTGGTGTGTATTCATTGTGGTTGTTATTGTTGTAATATCTGTGATTCTTCAGTTGGCTCGGGTACCATGCCTGGTACAGTTCATTGGTTGGCTCGGGTACCACGCCTTGTATAGGTTACTCATTGATTGGCTTGGGCACCACGCATGGTATAGGTTACTCATTAGTTGGCTCGGGTACTATGCCTGGTATAGATTATACTATGGTTGGCTCGGTTACCACACCTGGTACAGGTCCTTTAATATTTGTCTTAGGTACCCCGCCTGGTACGGGTTTACTCATTATTTATTGATGTTATTACATGATTGGTTCCTTGAGTGAATCAGTCTTATCTAATATTGGTGTTCTTTACATATTGGTTCCTTGAGTGAACTGAGCTTGTCTGTTGATTGTTTTTCACTACATGTTGGTTCCTTGAGTTGTAACACCCTAAATTTCTAAACTAAGATCCAAACCTTTCTTCATTTGTTATTAGACCCTAACCCGATAATTTCTAATGGTACATAGGTGTTAAGATCCATTCTTAAGTGTGGGAAGGGTATTAGATATGAATTAAGGTAATAAAAAACCCATAGCTCAAAATTAATTGGAAAGCACTACAACCAATTAAGTTTTCATGTAAGACTCAACTAGGGTCAATTTCAAACAATCATAACTCTTAGAATATGAAGGGTCAGGTGGCCTAGTACCCACCAAATTAAAGATTTTTGAGTTTTCTTTTCAACTCCACCGACCGCGTGTTAATAAGAATCAAGAGTAAAACATTATCAGCATTTTACTAAAATGTATTTGTCTATCAAAATGACAGATAGTAACCAGGGGAGGCATCCACGGCTCGTGGATCAAACCACGGCCCATGGTTTGCCTCTGTGAAACTGAACCTGTAGATCACTTTTTGGCCTGGGATTCATGAGGTTGATCCACAACTCATGGATCAAACCACAGACCATGGTTTTCCCTTATGAAAATCAGTCCAGAGGCCTGAAAAGTGCCCTGGAACCAGGACCTTCATTCGACGGGTTGTGGTTCTTGCTCGTGAAAGCCTGTGATGAAATTTTCTGATATTTTTAGACTCGCCCTTTTAACTCCTATACTAAGTCATTTTAGGCCTACTTAGAGGGTTTTTACTCATACTTATTTAGATTCTTCTTCATTCCTTCAATCTAACCTCAAGAAGAAAGAAGAAAGAAGAAAGAAAGGGATTCTTCTCTCAAGCTTCAAGACCTAGGGCTTCCTCTCCAAGTCTCCATTTTCAAGTTCTAGTTAAGAAAGCTTCAAGTTCAGGTATGTGAGTATTCAATAAGGGTCTTATTTCACACTTATGCCCAAAACCTATAATTTTACTTTAAGTTTGTGAAATTATGAAACTAGAGTTCTTACCCAATTATGCAAATCATTATGAATTCAGTTTATTTATATCATTACATGATTTTTATTCTTAAATACATTATTTGGCTTGAATCTCTACAAGTATTTACTGAACCCATGATTTGAGAAAGGATTTACCATGATTTGATATTTTTACATATTTTCAAGCATAAATTATCATGTTTAGATAACATGACCTCAAGTTTCAATAATTATATTTTCATGATTTATGTGACATCCTGTTTTGCCATCAATGCTTATGAACTAATTTTCAAAAGTAAAAGTTCGTGAGTAGTATGACATCTAGAAATATTTATATGAATTATGAACAGTATGACATCCATATATTTCCACATGATTTATGATTAGTTTTGGCATCTAGATATGCCCCAGTATATGTATGAGCTATAGTATGTTTTTGGGAGTTGTATTTAGCACTGAGTTGGACTATAATTCAGCGTATTCTAAAGTCCCAGAACTATGTTACCAGCATATGTTATTTATCCTAATGGGCACACGATAGTGGTTCCACTCTAAAGATAGCTTCTACCCCGGCAAAGTAAAGATAGCTCTGCCAATAAAGGTTATAGAAGTTGGATTCCACGTAGCTCACATGGTCTATGTCGGTTAAGAGAATCTCTCACAGAAATGGTTTAAATCTTTTAAATGTATTTGACTCTTTGATTTCAGATTTCAGACTTACTACTATGACTTACGTTTATAAACATGTTTCCAGCTTATGATATTGCACTGAGTCATTACATTATAGATTTTACTAGCATGACATGATTTCAGCTTAAGTATGTTTTAAACATGTTCTATCATGATATATGCATATCTCACATACTCAGTACATTCTATAGTACTGACTTCATACCTCTTTGTGTTGCATCCTATCATGATATAGATTTAGTAGCTCACTCCCAGACTCGTGGCTAGTAGATCATCAGCACATCCAGCCATCTTGGTGAGTCCTCCTCATTCGATGACTTGGAGTTTAACTTCATTTTAGTATTTTAGATATTTCATTCAGTTTTCAGTACTTTGGAGTAAGTTGGGGGTTTGTCCCAGCAACTCATCAGTAGTAGAGGCTTTCAAACATAGATTTAGATATTTCAACTTTTTCAGTCATTTTATTTTCCAAACTCACATATTCATATATTCAGAGATTTTCAGTTTATGTTTCTGAACTTGCAATAGAACTTCAGTTTTAGCTTCCGCCTAGTTATTGATGTTAACAAAAATGCTTAGTTATGCCAGATAAAGGGTTAGCTTGGGGTCACTTATGACTCTAAGTACTATGTTACGTCTAGAGCGTAGGCTTGGGGCATGACAAACTTGATATCAGAGCATCAGGTTCATGAGTCCTAGGCTGTCTGAAAGTTGCATTAAGTAGAGTCTTTTTTATGGGTGTGAAGCACGCTACACTTATGAGAGAGATGCTACGAGATATTTTTAAGAAAACTTTACTTCTTTCATATTCTTTATTGTGCGATAGATTTTAACTCTATTTATCCTCCAAATTTATGCATTGTTCCCAGTTCAGCTATTTATGCCTCATATATAAGGTGATAGAAGCAGTAATTCTCAAATTTCTCTTAACGAGGTTCTCTCAAATAGAGCCATCAGAAAGTAAGGGGATGTACAAGGGCTTGAGAGAAGGCCACCGGTGTGTCTAAGTTTATCAATTCAAAATGATGTTTCCTTACTCATACAAATCAGGCACTAAGCAAATAGTAAAAGTTCTATCAAAATCTCTTCCGGAACTTTTTTGCTAATAACACCCTTGAGAGGGAAATATGTGTACCTAGATCCTTGGGTACTGTTGCCACCTGACAGATGATGTGACGCCAAATTACGTCACTTTCGACTCCTTTTTACTAAGAACAATCGTACGTTTTCAAGCAACCATTGTTGTTTTTGATGTTTTTATGTTGTATTTGTAGGAAATGGAAGCAAACACGGAAACGGATGAAAATACGCGAAAAACAACATTCTGCCTAAGAGTGACGGCCTGAGTGACGGCCCGTCACAAGGCTGACGACCCGTCAACTTAAGGCAGTGTTGCTGCCAAACAGTGACGGCCCAGGCGACGGTCCGTCACTGCCCTGACGGTCCGTCAAGCCTGGCCGTCACTCTAAGGCAGTAGCACTGGTCGGCGACCCGCGTTTTGGGGATTCCTAGCCCGTTTTGGATTTGGTTTCTACTACTCCTATAAATACCCTATGTTAGGTTTATGTTAATTATAATTCACCCATTAGTTCAAAAACACGTTTTAGTTGGTTTTTGAGAGGAACAACACGGTTCATTCTCTTGAATTCGTGTCTTGATTCGTTCGTGAGTTCTTGGTGTTCTTGTTCGTGGATATTGGAAGATTGATTATTTTCATTATATTGTAAGACTTTTCTTCCTTTTATGATGAATACAACTATTTTCTCTTATTTATCGAGCATGAGTAACTAAAACTCCCGCAACTAGGGTTGTGGGAGCCATGGCAAACGTAGTAATATAGATTCCGGGTAGCATTGGGTTCGATATATGTATTGTCACGTTGTTAATCATACTTTATGTCACGTTTTCTAGTGGTTGCAAACATTAGAACATGCCTAGGTTTAATTTGCTTGAGTAAAGAGATTAAAACCGGGAAAAATTGATTAACGACAAGGATTCGAGACTACTAACTCTCGTCTTAAAGATTAATGCCGTAACTGGATTAGTCTACTTGATGTTAGGATTGAGAGCTAAAAAGCACATCTTTTTGAGATCGAAAGAAGATAAAAGGAAATTTGTTTATTTGGTCGAGAGACGTTTAGACGATACAATTGACGCAATCACATCGTGACACGCATATAGAAAGAACCCGGTTAAGCCTAGAATCGATATTGTTACAACGCCATGGTGAACACGTCCCTAGTTCGCATTCTCTCCTACTGATTATTCTCTTACATTATTATTGCTTTTGTTCACGATTTGTTCACAACACCCCCCTTTTTATTTATCGGAAACAATTGACTACGAGTTACTTAATTCACTAAAGGCTTGATCTTCACCATATTCTCTGTGGGATTCGACCCCAACCTTGTTGGGTTCTTTACTTGACTACGATCGCTTACGCCTCATTAATTTGAGGTGTAGTTTGAGCGTTATCAAAAAGTGGCGCCGTTGCCGGGGACTACGGTTGTTGATTAAGTCTGGTGTGTTTAGTTGACTTTTAGTCATAATTTCCTGCTTTTATTTCTGTTTGTTGTTTTTGTTTTGACAGGGTACAAAGTTGTGCATGCATAATACCCGAAGTTCGGGGGAACAAATTATACCTTACGACCCCGAACTTGCTAGAACATTGAGGCAAAATATGGCCGCACAACTAGATGCAGCGAGGATCGCTGCGGAACTGCAGGCCCAACAAAATCTTAATGCTGGTGGTCCGCATGATGATGTTGTACGGAATGATGAGGAGCTCGATTTAGATGGAGCTGGCGCTACGGGCGCCATTATTGTTCCACCGCTACCGCCCGGAGCCAAGTTCAACATCACTAGCACGATGATCCAACTGTTGAACTTGAGAGGAGTGTTCCGCGGTGTTGCTAGTGACGATCCAAACCAGCACTTGATGAATTTCGTGGGGATCTGCAAATCGTTTGAGCTGCCGGGCGTGAGTCAGACAGCGATCAGGCTCAGATTGTTTCCGTTGTCTCTGTCTGATGAGGCAGCATTGTGGTTAACGGAGCTGACCCCCGACTCTATCGCAACATGGGGCGAGTTGAGAGGAGCTTTCCTAGAAAGGTTCTTTCCTCCCTCTCGGATGATACAGTTGAGGGATGAGATTAGTAATTTCAGGCAGCAACCTCACGAAGCACTGCACGAGACTTGGTTGCGATTTAAGAAGAAGCTGACACAGTGCCCCAACCATCAGCTGAACAACGAATTCTTGAGGCAGACATTCTACAGGGCACTAAATTCGGCTACCAAGCCAACATTGGACAACGCAGCAGGTGGAGCGTTTATGGGTTGCACTTTTGCCGACGCCACAACTATTTTGGACAGGCTCACCAAGACCAACAGAGCCTGGCACACACGGGATTCAGAGGTTGCAGCTAGCACCTATACAGTTGGCATGTCAACAGAGCAGCGAAGGAAAGAGGAGGAGCGCGACCAAGACATGGCGCACCTGAAAACACAGTTGGATCTCCTGACAAGGCACTTGACGTCAGGAAGTATAGAGAAGGTACAAGCTGTAGGTTCCCAAGGTATAGAGACTGAGGAAGCGAATTACTTGGGGGGTTTCCAGGCCAATGGCCAGGGAAACCAAGGTCGGAATTATCAGCGAGACAACCACTATGAGAAAAGTGGTTACAAAGAGCGTGACCAAGGAAACTGGAGGAACAGCACCGATTGAGGTGGGTTGTATATACCACCTGGTAATCGGGATAAAGCTGGCAGCGAGGCTGAGACGTCCAAACTTGAGAACATGATGGCAAAGATGCTGCTTAAGGTGGAATCGACTGACTCTGGGGTAAAGGCAATGCGGAATGAGTTATCAACGTTGAGTCAGGTAGTAGAGTCACATTCCACCGCAATCAAGCAACTGGAGCAGCAAGTGGGTCAGATCTCGGCATCTTTAAACCAAAAGGAAGACAGGTACCTTGCCGAGTGACACGACGCATCCGAGGAATGACGCCAGCTGTATGGCGATCACCACAAGAAGTGGGAAAATATTACCGGAATCACATCCGGTAGTTCAAACCCAAAGTAATGTTGCGGATGATGAAGAGGCGGTAGAGGAGGAAACTCCAAAGCCCGCAGAGAAACGCAAGGAAGCTGAAAAGCTTCCAACTATGATGTTTCGACACCCACCTCCCTTTCCCCAGAGGTTGAAAAAGAAAGCTGACGATGGTAAGTTCCTGAATTTCATTACCATGCTGAAACAAATCTCAATAAACATACCATTGGTAGAAGCGCTGGAACAAATGCCCGGTTATGCCAAGTTCATGAAGGACTTGATTACAAAGAAGCGGACGGTAAGTTTTGAGCCGGAAGACAACCTCCATCACTGCAGCGCTATTTCCTCTAGATCGTTAGTGGAAAAGAAAGGAGATCCAGGTGCGTTCACTGTTCCATGTACCATCGGGAAGCTCAACTTCGGAAGAGCTATGTGTGATCTTGGTGCTAGCATCAATTTGATGCCACTAGCAGTGTATGACAAATTGGGTTTGGGAGCTCCTAAACCAACGTCCATGAGAGTGATGATGGCGGACCGTTCGGTAAAGCGACCCGTAGGGATATTGTCTGATGTGCTGGTCCAGATTGGTAAGCTTATATTCCCGGCCGACTTTGTGATCTTGGATTGCGAAGAGGACTTCGAAGTTCCCATAATCTTGGGACGACCATTGCTAGCCACAGCAAGAGCATTAGTTGACATGGAGAAAAATGAACTGACCTTTCGATTGAACAATGAAGTGGTCAAGTTCGATGTGTCCAAATTGATGAAGCAACCAAGTGACATGAGGGTGGTCGCGGTCATCAATGCTATTGAGGAAGCTCCTGCGGATGTGCACATTGAGGAGAAGTGTTTGGTCGAGACGCTAGCTGTTGTGAGAAGGATGCCGCGAAAAGAGAAGCATGTTGCGGAGAGCGGTGTAAATAGCTCAAGGAAACGAAAACACCGCAAGAGAATCTACAAGGAAAGAGCGAAGAAGCGGTCACGACTAGCGGCGGAGCAAATAAAAGAGGAAGTTGGAGCGCAACATGAGGTTGGCGCACACATGTACTCCATCGAGTTCTCTTGTTTTGGAGACCCAGGCGGTCTCCAACATCATTCCAGAATCTGAGTCATATCGACTTCACAGGTATTCCTTTATTCTCACAGCTTTTAGTTTTCATATGTATGCATTGGGGACAATGCATGAGTCTAAGTTGAGGGTGTTGGGGAACCTGTGAGTCACCACCGAGGGTTTTTGTTGCCGATTTCTTTTCCCTCCGGTGTGCTATCTAGTAGAACCGGCATGTTTAGGTTGTTAGTTTAAATTTTTTTTTAGTGTCTATAGCAAGCATGTGTTGTTCTTGTCTAAAAATGAGGCCCCTTAAAAATTTTCTTAGTTTGAGCTTATGTTGAAACGATTGAATGTTGGGATCTTTGTTTGTCATTGTGTGATTATGAGTAGAATGAGTATGCTTAAGCCGAGCGGTTGTTTGATAGTTGGTAGCGATATAGTTTCTTGGTGCCAAGAGCGTGTGAGTTTATTGTCATAAATTCTTACTCTGTGTATGCATCTAGAACTTGCCCGGTCTATTTTGTTAAGTTTGAAGTTGGTTGCTTAGGAAAGGATCACAGGCTCTTTTTGTGTGCAGTCCACTTAACCTAAAAGACCGTCCAAATATAAATAATCCCTTGATCCCTGTTTGAGCCATAATTGACCTTGTTCTTTCAATAACCTGTCACCATTCCTGTTTAACTTTGAATCCCTATTTTGGCCCTGGTCCTGCATGGACATCGTGCACCTCAACTCAGGCAATCAGCCTAAGTTGAGGGTGGCTACTATAGAGGTAAACCCTGTTTGGCCCTGGTCCTGCATGGACATTGTGCACCTTAACGCAAGAAATCAGCCTAAGTTGGGGGTGGCTACTACGGAGGTGAATGATAAGAAAAAGATGATGGAGAAGATTGGTTTTTGAATAGAATGAAAATCCGGGTGTGCGCCTAGGAAAAGAAAAGAAAAATAAAGAAAGGTGAAAAAGATCGAAAAAGTAACAAAAAGAATTGTCAATAAAGAGGCCGCACCGGTATCTAGAATCAAGGAAATAAAAAGGTGAATAAGGATGGACAAAGTAACGTTATGTGGTAAGAAGACGTCGGTAGTTCCAAGGAGGGCTTAGTCACTAACCCCTAAATGTATCCTACCTGCACCCGAAGCCTCATTACAAGCCTAAACAAGTCCTGTAGTGATCCTGAGCAGCTTTCTGAAGAACCAAAATAGAATAGTAAGGGCAAGCCTATGGTATCGCATGTGCATTGTTTGAAATCATTTGTGAGTGTGAGCGCTTACCTAGTCCCAAATCTTGTGTGTGGGATTTCTTTGTGGTGAGGGCACCAAGATGTCTGTATTGTCTATTGATTGTTAGGATAGCTGCGCGTGTGTATATATAATGTTCTATCATAACGGAATGACATGTTTGGATCCTTGCAAGTTAGTGTTTCATACATTCGTGTGCTACGAGGGAGCTTGATTGAATTGAATAAGTTTGAATGACCATGAGTTGCTATAGACACGAGTTTGTGTTCTTAGTTGAGTCGTATTATTGTTTTATGTCATGTTGCTTGAGGACAAGCGAACGTTTTAAGTTGAGGGTGTTGATGTGACGCCAAATTACGTCACTTTCGACTCCTTTTTACTAAGAACAATCGTACATTTTCAAGCAACAATTGTTGTTTTTGATGTTTTTATGTTGTATTTGTAGGAAATGGAAGCAAACACGGAAACGGATGAAAATACGCGAAAAACAACATTCTGCCTAAGAGTGACGGCCTGAGTGATGGCCCGTCACAAGGCTGACGACCCGTCACTGGGACCGTCAACTTAAGGTAGTGTTGCTGCCAAACAGTGACGGCCCAGGCGACGGTCCATCACTGCCCTGACGGTCCGTCAAGCCTGGCCGTCACGCTAAGGCAGTAGCACTGGTCGGCGACCCGCGTTTTGGGGATTCCTAGCCCGTTTTGGATTTGGTTTCTACTACTCCTATAAATACCCTATGTTAGGTTTATGTTAATTATAATTCACCCATTAGTTCAAAAACACGTTTTAGTTGGTTTTTGAGAGGAACAACACGGTTCATTCTTTTGAATTCGTGTCTTGATTCGTTCGTGAGTTCTTGGTGTTCTTGTTCGTGGATATTGGAAGATTGATTATTTTCATTATATTGTAAGACTTTTCTTCCTTTTATGATGAATACAACTATTTTCTCTTATTTATCGAGCATGAGTAACTAAAACTCCCGCAACTAGGGTTGTGGGAGCCATGGCAAACGTAGCAATATAGATTCCGGGTAGCGTTGGGTTCGATTTATGTATTGTCACGTTGTTAATCATACGTTATGTCACGTTTTCTAGTGGGTTGCAAACATTAGAACATGCCTAGGTTTAATTTGCTTGAGTAAAGAGATTAAAACCGGGAAAAATTGATTAACGACAAGGATTCGAGACTACCAACTCTCGTATTAAAGATTAATGCCGTAACTGGATTAGTCTACTTGATGTTAGGATTGAGAGCTAAAAAGCACATCTTTTTGAGATCGAAAGAAGATAAAAGGAAATTTGTTTATTTGGTCGAGAGACGTTTAGACGATACAATTGACGCAATCACATCGTGACACGCATATAGAAAGAACCCGGTTAAGCCTAGAATCGATATTGTTACAACGCCATGGTGAACACGTCCCTAGTTCGCATTCTCTCCTACTGATTATTCTCTTACATTATTATTGCTTTTGTTCACGATTTGTTCACAACACCCCCCTTTTTATTTATCGGAAACAATTGACTACGAGTTACTTAATTCACTAAAGGCTTGATCTTCACCATATTCTCTGTGGGATTCGACCCCAACCTTGTTGGGTTCTTTACTTGACTACGATCGCTTACGCCTCGTTAATTTGAGGTGTAGTTTGAGCGTTATCAACAGATATTGTGATTTGAGATGTTGTGTCATAAGACATGAGTAGTAGAATGAACCTAGAGCCAGAAATATAAAGTCAGAAGTGTAGTAGCCTAGAGGGAGGAATAACATTTGGTTAGAGCATGCATTTCGAGTTTTTTTTATTAGATAGGTTATGGGATGATACATCTCTTGGTGTGGATTAAAGAGTAGTAAGTTATTGTGCTAGTTTATACCAAGTATAGGATGTGAACGAAAGGATGATAGTATAAGAGTAATAATGATAGTTTTGTGGGATTTATCTGGTAGGCGTGATATAGTGTAATGTAAGAGTTTAAGTTGATAAGTTGAAGTAAGTGTGAATGTGTAAGCATGATATATATATATATATATATATATATATATATATATATATATATATATGTGTGTGTGTGTGTGTGTGTGTGTGTGTGTGTGTGTGTGTGTGTGTGTGTGTGTGTGTGGGTCAGTTAAGGATAGATGATTTTGAGCCTCTCAGTATAGGCTTTAACGCATTTGGTTTGGTGGGTAGTAGAAAGAGAAAGCTTTGGGAGTTAGAACCATGTACACTTGACATGTCATTGTGAGGGATAGGTTGGAAATTGTGAGTATGGTATGGACAAACCTTATATTAGATAGAAAGTTTGAGGCCAAGACTTTTAGGCAAGGAGGATCCTTAGACTATAGAAAGAAATGTATACTCGGACTAGCTTCTAGGGTAGTGTTTGCTCTGTAAGAGTAAAATGATCATAGTTAAGTTTAGAGGTTAGTAAAAGGTCCACACACTTAGAAAGGTAGCATGAATCTAAGGGGGAGATGGTGGGATGTAGACTCAATCATATTTTGGAGACTAAGGTAGTGGTGCTAATGAGTGTTAAAACAAAGTTAAGGGGTGCAGAGAGTTATTTACATCCTAGCTTCTAAAGTATACTTTTGTCATTACAAGACCTTATTCATGTCTTGTGTGCCAGCTCCATGGTCCTAGTTTAAATTTACGTACTCCATTCGAATTCACGCCCGTACTTAGCTCCAAGGATGACAAAAAATCGCTTTAGACAATGATTCCAGTCTTACTCTATTATTCTATGAATCCTAACTTTATGCCATGTTACTTGTTATGTATGTAAACTCATGTCTCATTGTATGCTCAGTTTTATGTACTCGGTTCAGTTATCAGACATGCTTTAATGGCTAATGAAATCATGCTACATCATTTTTGTGCTCAGACCAGATTTCTTGAACAATTCGTGCCTATGATTTTCTTACTCTAACTATGATTTATATGTCCAAGATGTGAGACACTCATTCTATTGCACTTGACTTCTCAGACCTCACCTTGAGTGGATAGATCACGCTAAGTGTAAGTCAAGACCGATCAATAATCCTTCATTAGTGATGCTCATTCTCCCACTCTACTCCTTCAGTAATTTTGGCTTATGTTGTCATAAGTGTTAGTGAAGGAAGCTAAGTAACATCTTAGATAGGAAGCAGTAGATGTTCCTTTGTGGTGTGCTTGTTCCACCTTAGCTGTAACGTCCCAAAAAATTTACATTCCTTATTATGCTTGTAGATCTAAGAAAAATGAGTTAATTGAAGTATAGAACCTTTGGGTATGTTTTTAAATTGAACCGAGGAATTTTAGGGAGTAAGAAATGTAAGAAAAATATTTTTTGTAGCCCAAAATAGTGTGCCACCATGTTAGCCCCGTGCCACAGAGCACGGGGCCAAGAAAAAACAAACTTTGGAATGAATCAGTTGAGGTCCGCAATAGTGAGGTGTCACAGAGCTGGACCTCTGTGATAGCAGCGTGTCATGGAGGCCAGCCTCCGTGATATCCCCATGACATGTAGGCAGTGCCCAGTGACCCTTTTTTTTATTTTCTCACATATTTTAAAAGGGTCTTTTGGTCCTTTCTGTAACACCCTATATTTTTTAAAAATTAAGCATTCTTAGTATGTTACACTCAATACTTTCCCGAGGGGATTCATCATAAGTAAATCAATATGAGCCTGACAAGTTAAGGAAGTGTCGTGAGGGTTGGAGGTTAAGCTAATCGAAGATGTTATAAACTGTACAATAGGAGTAAGAGTAGAAGTGTTGAATATGATAATTAAAGGTGTTTCATGAGGTATTCAAATCATAAAATATTCGTATGTTAAGTTTTGAAGTCAAGAAAGTTGTAAAACAAAAGTCGGCAAAAATTATCACAAGTTACTTTCATTAGTACTCTGAAATTGGGTCAGATGTCACAAAGCTTTTCTCTCAATATACTTCGATTTATGGGGTGATACACCCACCAAATTGAAGGTCTATGAGTCTAGTTTTCAACTCACTAAACCCTTTGATGACACGACTTCAGAGTAGAGAGATATTCACATTTTTGTGAGACTACACAAGCAGGCAGGTCGAGGTGGGCCCCTAAATCGGTGGAAATTTCAAGCGGATATATACAATATTTTCAGTTTATTTTAACTCATTGTTTTCATCCAAATAAGAACCAAAACATTCTCAAATACTCTCTAAGGGTTCCCATACCATCTAAGCCATAATCTACATGATTTCAACGTGATTTAACTCTCGAAAAGTTCATAGAGATTGTGTTACTTCTTTTCTCCTCTTTGGTTGTGATTTGAAGGATTCTTCAAGGTGATGGAGTCTCATTTTTAGGTGGTGTTGCTGATTTTTGGAGGTAATAATTCTCACCCTTAATTTTATTGAGTGAATCCAAGCAATAGCTAAGCTATGTAAGCAAGAACACACGAATAGACGGTCAAAAAATCATATTTGGATTGTTATGTGATGTTGGGCTGTTTTGAAGTATTTTCCTGATATTGTTGTTGCTGGAATTTTGGGGAATAATCTGTATAGTGTATGGTTTTGGTTGATATGCATCTGGGAGAGAAGAAGGAGTATAGATGAGTGTTGAATTGTAAGATAAATTAGCGTAACATTAGTTCTATTGTGATATTGTGATTTTCGAATGGTTTCTTCTTGATTTAAGGTCTCGTGTTTGAGGAAACTATTTGTTACTTGAGGAGACAAGTTAAAATACTATAAATTATATCAAGTTTAAGTTAAGGTTCTGCTCTCTTAACCCCTTATTATTTATGAAGAGAAATACATGATTCTAGACATAATTGTTGTACAAATTCACAGACAGTGATCGGAAGTCATGAATTCGAGTTATTATGGTTATGTTGAACTATTATAAGACTGTATTATATATATATATATATATGTCTGGCTTTAAATGTTTGAAGACTCATGGTTGGGGTTTGGTTATGCCTGTTTTGGGATTTGAAAGGAGGGGTGTGGCGATACACCGAGTTTTTGATTGTTGTACAGGCATACTGTCTATTTTGTTTGGGTGGTCTATTTCGTAGGCCTTCAATTATCAATAGTTGCTATAAAGAAATGTTTGTTATATCTTTAATTTGTGGTTTTAACTGGGAGAAGAAAGTGTAATGACACATACGTTTAAAAAGAGTTTGACGAGCTAATCACTCGCCTAGTAGTCTATAAATTTTTGATTTTACCCTGGCGTGTTAATGTTCTATTTTTAATGGTTGTGTCACTTGATTTTATGTAGATTACATACTGTAAGGAAGGGGTATATTCCATATTAATATCACAAGACCCAGAATCGAAGTATGTTAAGGCTGCTCTATTTTTATAGCATGAATCTAGAAATAAAACCCTAAATTTTCGAAGGAAGGAATTTGAGTATTGCATTGTTAGGAAGTGTTTTGGTGACTAAAAACGTTTTAAGAAACTAAATGATACGTTATAATGAGTCAAGTCTCTTTCTTACAAAAATGTGATTTCAACATAGAAATGCAAGTTATTCTTTCATCGAGTTTTCCTTTTTATTGTGATCCCTAATCAAGCTTTAGAAGGTACAAAAGGAAGGTTAGAGAGTCAAATCCATATTAATATTCAGATAGTAAGTTGAGTCCCAAAGACTACATGAGAATAATGTTTAGTAAGTCGAGCCTAAGGAAGT
Source organism: Jaltomata sinuosa (assembly GCA_003996215.1). Lineage (NCBI taxonomy): Eukaryota > Viridiplantae > Streptophyta > Magnoliopsida > Solanales > Solanaceae > Jaltomata > Jaltomata sinuosa. The sequence goes on from QJPP01000407.1 coordinate 115,318, forward strand.
TAGCTAAAGAAATATTCATAATCAATGGAAAGTAACTTCGGAAGTCAATCCTGATAATATGCTTATTATATGTGAGTTGCATGTGTTAGTGTGCGCCGAGGTGCTACTGCCATATTGAGGCTATTATATATAGTGTACGCCAAGGCGCTACTGCCATAAAGAGTATTATATACATAGTGTGCGCCGAGGTGCTACTGCCAAATTGAGGCTATTATATATAGTGTGCGCCAAGGCGCTACTGCCATATTGAGGCTATTATATACATAATGTGTGCCAAGAAACTACTGCCATAAAGAGGCTATTATATACATAGCGTGCGCCAAGGCGCTACTGCCATATTGAGGCTATTATATGCGCTACTGCCATATTGATGCTATTATATATAGCATGTGCACTGAGGTGCAACTTCCCTTATAGTGGCTAATATTATATATAGTGTGCGCTGAGGCGCTATGGTAAATCAGTGTGCATTATAAAGTGTGTGTTGCAGTGGGATTAAGGCATGTGTTATTCTCTAAAAAGAATAAAGAAGATTTGAGCTCAACGAGTTCTACCAATTATAGTTTACAGGTTTCATATTATATCTCATTCTGTCCAATCATATATTTCTACATTACATACCAGTACATTTTTTTTGTACTAACGTCACCATTGCCTGGGGCACTGCATTCATGCCTACAGGTCCAGATAGAAACCTAAACAAACCTCTTCAATAAGAGCTGAAGTGTTCAGCCATTTTGGTAAGCTCTATTTTCCTGGAGCTGATGAGTCAGAGGTCTAGCTTGTATTGTGAGTACATATGTAGCAAATGGGTTGGTTGGGGCCCCATCCCGACTATATGACATTCTGATTACTCTTAGAGGCTTGTAGACAGTTATTGAGTTGTTATTATGTTGTTTATGGCCTTGTTGGCCTTCTGTTTACCCATTGTGCAGTTTATAGTTTTGTCGGTCCAGATACTATCCAGATTATATGAGTTTCAGTGGCTCGCTCAATCAAGTAAGGAACCAGGTGCCAGTCTTGCCTCTCAAGGTTGGGGCGTGACACTTTCCTTACCCAAAAATCATCCCCCACTATTCTAAAATGTTCCTAAGTCCATCGAACATCTTATTCATCAGAACATATGATACTTTTCTCTCCAAGGTATATTGGGACAAGAACACTTAGGGTTCAAGCTTCAAGGGTCAACTTTAATTAATTCTTGAGTCTTTTTTCATCAAAAGGTACACAGAACAATCTCTTATCAAAGTACTTTCCAAACGGTATGATATACAAACCCTTAATTATATATTTATATGATTTTGAATATGAAACTTAGGGTTGCAAGTATAGACCTATTAGATTTGCTAAAGAACTCATGAAAACGCGATTCCCCTATCTTTTCCTTGAGATTACTATTGTCTACATAATGAATTGTACTTGATGGGATTTGATGGTTTTTACTGCTTTCCCCCTGGTATACAAAAAATGTTCAATTGATTTGTTAAATTTGAACTGGATTACTATCTAATGGGTTTTGTGAGCGAATTAGGTTGTCATTGGAAAGATTATTGTTTTCTTACATGGATTCTACAAAACTGGGCATAATGAATTGGTGATAGACCTTATGGGTTCTTAAATGATATAATAAATGACTTGCAAGTCTTGGTATGACGATACCAATAACGAACTATGCCGCTAATGGAATTGTGTTATTGAATGATATTTTTAATAATATTAAAAATGGTAATAATTTGGGCTATAATAGAATTAGATGGTTAATCGAGAAGGTGTAAGTCTAACTGTCTCAACACACAAAACCTGTGTTTGCCGACACAGGGATGGTTCAGTCCTAACTTTGGACGACCTTATCTTTTTCTCTACAAGCATAATTGTGCTGGCCATATTATATTAAAATCTCGACTCATGCAGAAAACATGGGTTGGGGCTTAGTAGGTCAAGAATTAATCAGACCACATAATCCATGGTGTTAAATAGATGTCTATAATACCATCTAGTTCAAAAGTAAAGGATAAAAAAGAGTATTGGCTTCTCTATGGAAAATTTTTATAGACATTTATCGTTATTGTATTGATTGTATTTTAAATGCCAACTTTTCAGATAAAGCATATTGAATCTATTTTATTATTTTGTGTACCACTATATTCCATGTACTGACCATCTCCGAGCGGCTATATAATTTTATAATATAGGTTTGGAAGCACCTTCTCGTGGTACTGTGCAGCGTTAGACTCATTCAGACAGGTCTAGCTTTTGTTGAGCCCTCCATCTTTTGGAAGGCACCTTTATTGATAGACATATTAGTCTTATGTTTTTATGGTATTGTCGTGGCCTTGTCCCGGCACAGATAACTTTCTTTCTTTCTGTATTAGAGGCTTCATAGAACTATGATTTGGTTGGGTTTCAAAGTTGGTTTTAGTTTATTTATATTGAACCAAGATTTCAATCATTGTGCTTACTTTTGCAACTCTTTAGTTATTGAATGTGCTTATAGTGAATTCTAAGGGGTCTTCTCAGGCCTTTATTGGTCTTAGTTTCCCGTTACATCCGGGGCCTAGTCTCAGATTGTCAAAAACTTGGTATCAGAGCATGATTTATGGTCGTAAGTTGTCTAGGAAGCCATGTCAAGTAGAGTCTATTTTATAGATGTGTAGCACGCCACACTTATAAAAGAGAGGCTACAAGGCATTTAAGAATGTTTCCCTTTCTTCATGTTCTACTTCGTGCTAAAGAGCCTGATTCTAGGACAATTCTTCTAACTCTTTACTTTCTCGCATTTCAGATCATGCCTCCAAGAAGAACTACCGGATAAGGGGTTGCGGCTGGAACCTCAGTCCCCACAGGGACAAATGCTGAAGAGGTTTTTCCTACCTATAGGATGCATACCCGTTACGGCATCCACACTGCTGATCCCATTTCTTTTACTGAGGCCCCACTAGTCACTCTTATTATTGCTCCCGCTACTGATCCTGCTACTACTCTGACTCGATCTCCTAGGATTGATACTATACGAGTTCAATCTCCACCGAGGGAGGTTACTAATGTTGAGTTCAGATAGATCATGCAGATGGTTGCCCAGATTGTGTCCTCTCATTCTCTCCGGTCAGGTGGTGTTGGTACTAACACCAGATCCTCAGATGCTACTAGAGTAGGCCAGTTTATGCGACTGAACCCACCAGTCTTCACAGGTTCCAAAGTCGAAGAGGATCCTCAGGAATTTATTGATGAAATGGAGAAGATATTCAAGGTCATGCATGCTAGTGATATTGAAGGAGTGGAGTTGGTAGCCTATTAGCATAAGGGGGTGGCCTATAAGTGGTATAATGAGTGGGAAGAGAAAAAGGGTGAGGATGCTGCTCCAACTATTTGGGAAGACTTTTACGAGGTCTTTCTTAACCACTTCTTTCCTCAAGAGTTGAGAAAAGCCAAGGCTGAGGATTTTGTAAACTTGAGGCAGGGGAAGTTGAGTGTCAAGGTGTATGCTCTGAAGTTTAATCAGCTAGCCCGTTATGCTCTAGAATTGGTGTATGATATGAGGGCTCGAATGAGAAAGTTCACTAATGGAATATCCGGTGATTTGGTATAGGCTTGCAAGGAAGCAATGTTGAACAAAGACATGGACTTACACAGTTTAGTGGTTTACATTCAGGAGGTTGTGGATGAGAAGAAGAAACAAGTTGAGATGGAAGAGTATCAGAATAAGAGGAATAGGCCAGTAGACCATGAGGCAACCCAGTAGCCTAGTGGTAAGGGTGAAAGACATTGGCCCAGGAAGAAGTCCTGGGGATATGGTCATTCATCCGCTAGTGCACCTGCCCCTAGGCCTTCGGGTGATCAGCAATTTCAGTCCAACCATGGCTCAGGATACAGGGTACTCAGTCTCAAGGCAGTGTGGCTCAATCGGCTCCATCTTATGCTCCTTGATCCACTTGTGGTAAAGCTCACTGTGGTCATTGTTTAGTGGTTAAGGGTGTGTGTTATGGGTGTGGACAGCCTGGTCACATTCACAGGGAGTTTCCTCAGGCTAAGGGAACCTTTGGGGGAAACAAGGCTCCAACTACTACTTCATCAGCCCCAGCTACAAAAAGGGTTACCTCTGGTGCAGGCGAGGGTCAAAATCATCTTTATGGGCTATCTACTCGCTAGGAATATAAGGCTTTGCCTAATGTTGTCATGGGTATCTTACAGATTTTCTCCCATTATGTTTACGTGTTACTTGATTCTAGCTCACCTTGTCTTATATGACTCCTTATGTGGCTGTAAATTTTGGTTTTGCCCCCAAAAATATTCCTGAACCTTTCTTAATTTCCACCTCTGTCGGTGATTCCATTGTTGCTAAGAGTGTCTATAAAAAGTATGTTGTAACTATTCTACTTAGGGATATGGTGGTGGATTTGATAGAACTTGATATGATAGAATTTGATGTCATTTTGGGGATGGATTGGCTTCACTCTTGCTATGCTATTATGGATTGTAGGACTAGAAAGGTCAAATTTTGTTTTCCTAATGAACCAGTCCTTGAATGGGAGGGTAGCCTCATAGCGCCTAAGGGAAAGTTTATCTCCTATCTTAGAGCCCGAAAGATGATATCCAAAGGTTTCTTGTACTATTTGGTTTGGGTCAGGGATTTTAAGGTCGAAAGTCCCCTACTTAAGTCTGTTCCCATAGATAATGAATTTTCTGAAGTGTTTCCTGAAGACCTCCTTGAAGTTTCTCCTGATAGGGAGATAGATTTTGGAATATACCTTCTACCAGACACTAGACCTATTTCCGTTCCACCTTATAGAATAGCCCCTGCAGAGTTGAAAGAGCTAATAGAGAAACTGAAAGACCTCCTTGATAAATGTTTTATCTTCCCTAGTGTCTCTCCTTGGGGTGATCCCATCTTTTTTGTGCATAAGAAAGATGGGTTTCTTCGTATGTGTATTGATTATCACCAACTGAACAAAGTAACAGTGAAAAACAAGTACCCTCTTCCAAGAATTGATGATCTTTTTGACCAACTTCAAGGTGCTAAGTGTTTCTCCAAAATAGACCTCCGTTCGGGTTACCATCAGTTGAAGGTTAGGGAGGCTGATAATCCAAAGACTGCTTTCCAAACTCGGTATGGACATTTCTAATTTTTGGTCATGTCTTTTGCTTTGACTAACGCTCTTGTAGCCTTTATGGATCTTATGAAGAGGGTGTTTAAGAAATTTTTGGATATGTTTGTAATTGTTTTTATTGATGACATCCTGGTCTACTCTCGGAGTGAGAAGGAGCATGTCAATCACCTCCGCATTGTGCTAGAGACCCTTAAGGAGCGAGAATTATATGCCAAGTTCTCCAAGTGTGAGTTTTGGCTAGACTATGTGGCTTTCCTCGATCATATTGTGTCTAGTGAGGGGATTAAAGTGGATCCTCAAAAGATTTAGGCAGTGAGGAAATGTCTTAGACCCACGACTCTGATGGACATTAGGAGCATCTTGGGTTTGGCAGGATATTATAGGAGTTTTATGGAGAATTTTTCCTCTATAGATGCTCTATTGACAAAGTTGACGCAGAAAAAGGCTAAGTTCGTATGGTCTAATGTTTGTGAGGGAAACTTTGAGAAATTGAAGGATAGTTTGACTTCTGCCCCTATTTTGAACCTACCCGAGGGCAGTGAGGGGTTTGTGGTGTATTGTGATATATCTCAGGTGGGACTAGGATGTGTACTTACGCAGCATGGGAAGGTTGTGGCATATGCTTCCAGGCAACTTAAGGTGCATGAAAAGAACTACCCAACCCATGACCTTGAATTGGCGGCAGTGGTTTTTGCACTCAAGATTTGGCATCATTATTTGCATGGGGTGCACGTGGACATCTTCCCTGATCACGAGAGTTTGAAATATGTTTTCACCCAGAAGGAGCTGAATCTCAGGCAGAGGAAGTGGTTCGAATTGTTGAATGACTACAACATGAGCTTGCATTATCACCCTGGTAAGGCTAACATAGTTGCTGATGCTCTTAGCATGTTGTCTACGGGGAGTATTTCTCATGTGGAGGAGTAAAAGAGAGGGTTGGTGAAAGATATTCATCGGCTTGCCAACCTAAGAGTCTGTCTGTTAGACTCCGTGGATGGTAGAATTATGATGCATGAAATGGATGTCATCCCTGGGTGCTGAAGTTAAGAAAAAGCAAGCTAATGATCCCATACTTATGCATATTAATGAGGATATTGGTAAGCAGAAGGTTATGGCATTCGAAATAGAAGGGGATGGCATCTTGCGGTATTAAGGGAGAGTTTGTGTTCTGAATGTTAATGGCTTGCATGAGAGGATTTTGACTGAGTCACATGTTTCCAGGTACACTATTCACCCTGGCTCTACTAAGATATATCATGATTTGAAAGAGTTGTACTAGTGGAATAATATGAAGAGGGATATGGCCGATTTTGTTGCTAAGTGTTCCACCTATCAACAAGTTAAGGTTGAACACCTAAGGCCTGGTGGTACGTCCCAAAACATCATTATCCCGATATGGAAATAGGAGATGATAAATATGGATTTTATTGCCGGTCTCCTGCGTTTGTGTAACCAATATAATTCCATTTGGGTCATTATCGATAGAATGACCAAGTCTGCTCATTTTCTGCCGGCGAGGATGACTTATTCGGGAGAAGATTATGCAAAGTTGTACATTCAGGAGATTGTTAGATTGCATGGTGCACTGGTGTCCATAATATCTTAAAGAGGTACGCAGTTCACTTCTAAGTTTTGGAGATCTTTCCAGAAAGGTTTGGGTACGCAGGTGAACCTTAGCACTGCTTTACACCCTTAGACGGATGGGCAAGCAGAGTGCACTATTTAGACCTTGGAAGATATGATGAGAGTGTGCATCATTGACTTCAAAGGTAGTTGGGTGGATCACTTTCCCCTTATTGAATTATCCTACAATAATATCTACCACTCAAGTATCCAAATGGCACCATCTGAGGCTATTTATGGTAGGAGGTGTAGATCACCTATCGGGTGGTATGAGGTGGGCAAAGCTAGATTGTTGGGGCCAGACCTTGTGCACCAAGTGATGGAAAAATTTAAGACCATTTGAGAGAGGCTAAAGACTTCCCAAATCCGATAAAAGTCCTATGCCGATGTCAGAAGGAGGGAGTTAGAATTCGATATTAGCGAGTGGGTATTCTTGAAAGTCTCTCATATGAAGGGAGTTATGAGGTTTGGGCGTAAGGGTAAGCTCAGCTCTCATAATATTTGCCCTTATGAGAATTCAAGGAGGATTGGAAATGTCGCATATGAATTAGAGTTACCCGCGAGTTTGACATCGGTTCATCCCGTGTTCCATGTGTCTATGCTCAAAAAATGTGTGGGTGATCATTCACTTGTGGTTCCTATAGAGAACATTAGCGTGAAAGATTCGTTGTCTTATGAAAAAGTTCCTATAGGAATCTTGGATCGACAGGTTCAAAAGTTAAGGACCAAGGAAATAGCTTCGGTAAAGGTGTTATGGAAGAATCAAAAAGTTGAAGAAGCCACTTAGGAATAGGAAGAGTACTTCAAGTCTAGATATCCCTTTTTGTTTTCTTCTCCGAATGAAGTTGATTAAGGTACTAATTCTTAGCTTGTTTCAAATTCCTCTATATGTTTTTCCTTAATATCTCTTTTGCTTTCCTTTGTCGTGCTAGAAGTTCCCATAATCATCATTCGGGGACGAATGATCCCAAGGGGGGATAATGTAACGTCCCAAAATTTTGACATTCCTTATTGTGCTTGTAGAGCTAAGAAAAATGAGTTAATTGGAGTATAGAACGTTTGGGGATGTTGTTAAATTAAACCGGGGAATTTTAGGGAGTAAGAAACGTAAGAAAAATATTTTTTGGAGCCCAAAATAGTGTGCCACCATGTTAGCCCTGTGCCATGGACACGGGGCCAAGAAAAATCAATCTTTTGCATGAACCAGTAGAGGTCTGCAATATCGGGGCGTCATAGAGCTGGACCTATGCAATAGTAGCGTGTCACGAAGGCCAGCCTCTTGATAGCCCTGTGGCACGGAGGTGGTGCCTGATAAGTCAGTAATCTAACAACTTATTGAGCCTATATCCATGAATTATTGCTATGTTTTGAATAATTTAGGGGTTCTTATGGCCTTTATTGATGTCTATGTAGGTACTTTTGATAGAAGATGAAGAACAAGGATATGGACCCAAAAAGAGCTAAAAATGAGCTAAGTGTGAAGAGTCGAGAGTGCTAAAGAATCTGAACCAAGATGTGGTGGTTGTGCAACAAGCACAAGCCGAGGTGCGGTTCACACCTCCTCCGCATGAAGCTGCTAAAGTTGCTGAAGATTCTGCAAAGGAGTGAGGTCGCTCTGCGACGCGCACATCCCATGGTACAAAACACACCGCCTTCGCACGAAGTCCACAATTTCAGCTGAAGTCATTGGTTGAGTTGAAGCAGGTGTGCGTCGTGCACATTGCGACTTGTGAACCACACGTTACGTCGCATACCTCCTGAAGGGCAAACTTGTCCTAATTTTATGTGACGACTTGGGAACATATAAAAGGCCATTTTAGGCTCAATTTGTATATACAATACTTTAGACCTGACTCTTAGAGAGAGTTTTTTGCTTTGTAAACAACTTTCCACCTCCATTGAGAAGAGGGTTTCAATCCAAATCTCTTAGTTAATAATTTGTGTTCCTAATTTGATTCTAGAACTTGAGATTCAGCTATAATGGATGGGAATTTGACTTACGCAGATGGTATCTCTTCTTCTCCTACTATGAATGGCTAAATTCTCTTGTCTAGGTATGTATTGATGATGGGTACTTAGCTAATGGGTGTGGGTGTTGTTAATTCATCTCTATAATTGCTTATTTGACATGGGTCTAGTAATTTCACCAAGTTTTAATCATAAAATTGATGGTTGCAAACATCAGTTTACTTTACTTGACTATGTGATTGCTTGAAAGAGGATTCCATGGTTGTGGAAGTGAAATTGCTAGTGGGTACTTGGGAATCCATCTAGATTTGAGGCTACAAATAGCTCTTATCATAGGAATCTCCCATTTAAGGGTCTAATCTAGAGATAGTGTGACCTCCCTAAGCATATGTTGGTTGATTGTTGATCAAACCAATGGTGTTCTATCCGAAATCATTGGAAATATGGATGTTGATCGAGAGATAAACATTACATACCTATAACTAACGCTACTTGTGTCAAATAGCAAGAATAGAAGTGAATTGATGATCACCCTATCCCATTAGCAACGCCCCATCGAGTGTGCACCCCTAGTCTTCTAAATCACTTGGTACACCCATCTTTAGTTTTATTGTTTTTTGTTGAATTGTGTTAATAGTGACAACTTTCCCAATTCCCCCCATCCTTTTACTTTTTTTGTTTAAGCAATTACTCTCACCTTGAAATCAACTCATACAATCTCTAGTTGTCTAAGTCAAGTCTCTTGGGTACGACCCCAACATCCGTTGGGTTTATTAATTTTGTTTTTCTGCACGATCATCGTGGCCTCATAATTGGAGAGCACGATTTGAGCGTTCATCAAAAATGGCGCAAGTGTCGGGGACTTGAGTGTTAGCTAATTTTTTATTGTTGTTTTGAAGATAATTTGAGAATACTTGTTTGCTTTTACTTTTGTTTGCTGTTTGTGTTGGACTTGTAGGCACACATCATTCGAGCATAAAGGCCGGTACTTCTCACTCAGCCCACCTGCTCTTGACCTTGATACTTTGCTAGACCTTAAGTTGGATTTTTAGGGGCCGAGGGAGCAATGGGTGCTACCTCTGCTAAAGAGATAGAGGATTGGTTAAAAGATGAAGCTCGAAGAGCTAGAGAGTTATCAATCACTTCCACTCTCCTTTAATTCATGGTAAAGAGTGTCTTTAACGAGTGGCTAGACACAATTAACACCATTGGTTCCATTGGGAGTATGAAGATTGTAGAAGATGGTGTGAGTTCAAATAGAGGTAGTGATGAAGTGTCCACTGCTGACCATGAGGTGGGTTTCCATGATAGCCCTCTTAGTGTGGATAGGTGCGATCATGGGAATTAAGGTCAGAATGAATCACATGAAGAATCTAGAATGGAGAGTATGCTTGTACATGTGCTAGAAAAAGTAGGGGCAACCTACGGAGTCATCGCGGAGTTGAGACACAACCTTCGAAGTCTTTCCCAAACTGTTCAATCGCATTATGTGGCCATTGAACATCTTGAAGAAAGAATTAAGCCGAGGATGAAGAGAGGAGTAGTGGTGCTTAGAGCTCTCTAGCCCAAGAGGATGATAAAATGCCAATGATAAGCAAGCCTCAGAAAAATCAAATCCGGTGATATGGTGTACCCAAGGTTTTTCAACGTGACAGCAAGGAGACTAAAGCTCTTAAATCATTTCCTCCTTGTCTGTCTCCATTCCCTCAATGACTTTTGCAAGAAAGAATGGATGAGATTCCGAATGATTTTGAGTCTTCATGAAAGAGAATCACCATAAACGCACCGGTGAGTTCCACTTCAAACAAAATGCCCGAGTATGCCACATTTGTGAAAGAGTTATGCACTACTTGAAATTTAGAAGAGGTGAGGATAATTTAGCTATCTCCATTTAGTAGTGAGATTCTTGCGGGGAATTTCTCCAATGATATGGTGATGTCAGGTGTGCACACAGTTTGTGATTCAAAGGGATTCCACAAGTCCGCTAGACTAGTGTGTGATGAAAACTCAAACGTCAACCTGATGTCATTAGCCACTTTCAAATGCATGGAATTGGGGCAGCCCACTAGCACATGTTTGGAGTTTGGCATGACAAACTAATCAATGAGGCACCCAGTTGGAATCGGCTGTGACATTTTAATCAAAGTGGGCCGAATGGTGTATCCTGTGGACTTCGTGGCACTCGATTCTAAGGGGATCTTTGATATACCCATCATCTTGGGGCATCCTATCCTAAAAATGGGGCACACCTTGAGTAAAATGAACTCGGGGGAATTAAAGTTTGCATTGAATGATGAGGAAGCCACTTTCAACGTGAGTAGATCTATGAGGCAACCAAGTGATCTTCAAATGGATTTCACAATTGAAACAATCAAAAAAAGTGTCGATTTGTACATGAGAGAGGGATTTGTTGATGAATTCTTAGAAGTGGTACTATTGAATCATGATGGTGAGGGTATGGAGGAATTCGACGAAGTTTGTTGTGCATTGGTAGGCATGGGATCCTACTCTCATCCCCCAAAGATGCTTGATCTCGATCTCAAGAATAGGGAGACTCTACCATCTAAACCTTCCATCATTAAACCTCCTAACTTGGAGCTCAAACCATTGCCCTCCCACTTGAAGTATGCATACTTGGTGCCAACAAGACCTTGACGGTCATTATTTCCAATAACAAGTGAAAGCTTTGCTTAACGTTATTGAAGAAGCATATCGGTGCTATAGGGTGGACCATTGCGGATATCAAAGGTATACCTCTGGGAATATGCACCCATAAAATAAACCTCCAAAAGGAAAGTATCCCTTCAATTGAGCACCAACGAAGATTAAACCCACCTATGCAAGAGGTGGTGAAGAAATAAATCATCAAGTGGTTGGATGCAGGGGTAGTCTTTCCCATATCGGATAGCACGCGGGTTTTCCCTGTGCAATATGTTCCAAAAAGGGGAGGAATTACAGTGGTGCCAAACGAGAAAGATGAGATGATTGCCCTCAGACCCGTGACCGGTTGAAGAGTGTGCATGGAAAATAGAAATTTGAATTCTTGGACTGAAAAGGACCACTTTCCTCTTCCTTTCATGGATCAAATGCTAGATCGGTTGGTGGGACGTGGCTTCTATTGCTTTCTAGATGGCTATTCCGGGTACAACCAAATTCAATTGCCCCAGAGGACCAGGAAAAGACCACTTTTACATGCCTGTATGGCACCTTTGCATTCAAAAGAATGCCTTTTGGGCTTTGCAATGCTCCGACAACTTTCCAAAGGTGTATGATGTCGATATTCTCGGATATGGTGGAGGATACAATGGATATCTTCATGGATGACTTTTTGGTGGTGGGGGATGAGTTTAATGATTGTATGGAGCACCTAGAGGAGGTCCTTAAAAGGTATGAGGAAATGAATTTAGTGTTAAATTGGGAAAAGTGTCACTTCATGGTAAAAGAAGGAATAGTTTTGGGGAACAAGATCTCCGAAAAAGGGCTTGAGGTTGATCAAGCAAAGATTGAAGTTATCTCGAAACTACCTCCTCCAAAAACTGTGAAAGGTATCCAGAGTTTTCTCGGGCACGCTGGATTCTAATGGTAATTCAACAAGGACTTCTCAAAGGTGGCTCACCCTCTGCGTAAGCTTTTATAAAAGGAGGCAAAATTTGACTTTGATGATTAATGCATGACGGCTTTACTCACCTTAAAAGAGAAGCTCACCTCCACCCCGGTTATCATTGCCCCAGTTTGGTCAAAGCCTTTTGAGCTTATGTGTGATTCCAGTGGCGTAGCTTTAGGGGAAGTTCTTGGTCAGTGAAAAGAGAAGCTTTTTCACCCGATCTATTATGCGATCAAAACTTTAAACACAACACAAACAAATTACACGGTTATGGGATAGGAATTATTGGTTGTTGTAATTGCTTTTGAGAAATTTTGGGAATATCTCTTGGGCACTAAAGTTTGTGGTGCACACTGATCACGCTTCTATAAAGTACTTGATGACTAAAAAGGATGCCAAACCAAGATTAATCCAGTGGGTATTAATTCTTCCAGAGTTTGATTTTAAAGTGAAGGATCGAAGAGGGTGTGAGAATCAGGTGGCTGACCACTTATCCCATTTGGAAGAAGAAGGAAGGCTGGTGGGAGAGCTTGAAATTAATGACTCATTCTCAGATAAGCGAATTTTGGCTGCATCTCATGACTTAACACCTTGGTTTGCTTATTTTGCTAATTACTTGGCAAGTGATCTACTCCCGGAGGGATTGAACTCTAATCAGAAAAAGAAATTCCTACACGACGTTCAGAAATATTATTGGGATGAGCCCTACTTTTTCTGGATTTGTGCCAATGGGATGATAAGGAGGTATGTTCCAGAAATTGAAATGTTTCCCATTCTTAGAGCATGTCATTCATCCCCTGTTGGAGGATGCCATGGGGGTATGCACACGGCCTCTAAAGTATTACAAAATGGGTTCTATTGGCCCACATTGTTCCAAGATGCTCATGATTTGGTAAAGAAGTGTGACAAGTGTCAATGCGTAGGAGGCATATCTCAGCGACACGAGCTTCCACTAATACCCATCCTAGAGGTAGAATTGTTTGATGTATGGGGTATCGATTTCATGGGACCTTTCACGAGATCACATGGGAATACCTATATCCTAGTGGATGTGGACTACGTGTCCAAGTGGGTCGAAGTGGTGGCTTTACCAAATAATGAAGGGAGAAGTGTGAATGCTTTTCTCAAGAAGCACATATTTGCAAGGTTTGGCACGCCTCGTGCCATCATTAGCGATGGCGGATCGCACTTTTGCAACAAGTTGTTCAACGCACTACTTGAAAAATATGGTGTCAAACACAAAGTGTCCACTCCTTACCATCCACAAACGAGCGGGCAAGTTGAGGTGTCCAACTGGGAGATTAAGTCCATAATCTAAAAGTCAGTGAATGTTCACCAAATGGATTGGTCACACAAGTTGGATGATGTACTATGGGCATATAGGATAGCTTATAAGACCCCGATTGGAATGTCCCCCTATCAACTAGTTTTTAGCAAAGCTTGTCATCTCCTGGTCGAATTGGAACACAAAGTTATGTGGGCCTTGAAGAAGCTGAACCTAGAATGGGAAAGAGCCGCTCATACTAGAGTAGAATACATATGAAATGGATGAGTTTCAGATGCGGGCATACGAAAGTTCCTCTATCTACAAAGCCCGAATGAAGCACTATCATGATCAACAAATCTTAAGGCGAGAGTTTCACCTGGGAGATTGGGTACTATTGTTCAACTTGAGTTTTTGGCACTTTCCAGTAAAGCTAAGGTCTAAATGGTCGGGTCCTTTCAAAGTGCTACAAGTATTTGCAAATGGAGCTATAGAATTGGAAAATGAGGATGGCTTGGCTTTCAAGGTCAATGGGCAGTGAGTGAAGAAGTATTTGGGCACTCCTGGAGAAGGTGCATTTGTAAAGGCCATTTACTTGGACGAACCTTGATTGGGAGGTACCTTCATCGAGCCGTGACATTAAACCAAGCGCTTCTTGGAAGGCAACCCAAGCTCTTTTTCCTTCTATATTTTTCTTACTTTCTAGTTTTATCTTGTATGTTATCTTTGTTAGCCTTGTAGTTGGGATTAAAGCTAACAGATGAGGACCAATGATCAGATAATATGAGACTTCTTGCGATCGTACCTCAGAAAGTGGGCATCGCACATCAGATTGCATGAGCTTACCAGAATAGCTGGCAAATCAGGCAATATTTTGTGCGATTGGTGTGCGATTGCATGAGTAGTTGTGCATGTTGCACACTTATTTCGCACTTCATCCTAGAAGACTGATAATTTCCCCCTGAAATCTTTTCCATCATGCGCTTTAAGTGTGGACCGCACAATCTTGAGTGTGTGACTCACATTGGTCGCACCAGGAATGAACAGAATGAGGATCGAACTTGACCGCCTTGATTATGCGATTGAAGTGCAGCCGCATCACCTGCAGTTCATTTTGCACCACAGTTCAGGGAGTCTACTACCTCTTCTCATTTATATCATTGGGGATAATGTTTGATTTTGGTTGGGGGTGCTCGCATCGCCTTGTTAATAGTAATGTAGAAATAAACTCCGAGGGTTTTCTTAATACCACGGTTCTTTCCCAAGGAGAAAAAGTATTGATTATTTTCTTTTTCTTTTCTTCTGTTTTTGTGTGTCAAACCGGGTTGGTGTTTTCCTGATAAATTGAGAGGTGACTTTTTTAAGTGAAAATGCCAAGTTTAGCTTAGAATTGAATCTGTAAGTGAGTTTGTAAGTGCTTGTCTCAAAATGGGCCCACCAAAAAAAAATCATGGCAATTTATTTTTGAAAATAAAAGTAAGAAGGGAAATACATTTTTGAGGAAAAGCATTCTCTTGTCATGACTTGCACACTCTCACTTTGGCTTGATTGACTCACAAATGAGTGTGTAATGAACTCGGAATAGCTTGTCAAAAGTCGTTTGCCCCAATTGATTGTGGGACTAATGAATGAAGTAGTGTGGCATGATGCCTTGTGTGGTGAGGTTGTACCTTGATTCTTGTGCATGAGTGTCATCTTGAACTTACCCCGAATGTGATTCAAGGCGAAATTCTAGGTGTAACCGAGCTTGGAAGATGACCTTAGGCCCTTTTTGATAAGCCACTTCCCCCAAATGACTTCCCAATGACATCAAATCCTAGTGAACCCCTTTGATCTTGTGATCATTCTTTGGCACCTTGTCAACACCTTAACATTTTGGAACCACTATCTTGGCACTCATCTTCCCTAATTGCTAAAAAACGAAATGTAGGCTAAAGGCCTAAGTTTGGGGGGGGACAAAAGACAACATAGGCAAATGCCTAATTTTGGGGGTGTATATGATTAAATGAAGAGAAGAAAGGAATTGTACATCAAGTGCAAGGTACCACCTTAATTTCAAATTGAAAATTGCTCCAAAATATCAATCCAATGAGCAAATTGAAAAGAAAAAATTGGTGCTACCAAGTGAAGGTGATATAAGGTGTGAATGATCATGAGTTAAAAAGGAGAAATCTTGGGTTGTGCAAGGGAGGATAAAGTGAAGTTGAAATGGAAAATGTGAGCGGTGTTCGAAACGAGAACAAAGAGCATTAGAGAGGTGTAGTTACTTGAACCAAATGATATCCTCACCTTAGACCTAGCCAACATCATAACCCACAAGTCCTTGGTGATTCCAAGCTTTGCTACCCTATATTAGTGGCGATTTACATGAAGGGCAAGCCTATGGTTCGATGCGTGTGCACTTGAACTTCTTTGAGAGAGTGAGAGTCTTCTTGATTCTCTTATAATCTCGTGACTTGAGAATTGAATGATTGTGAGTGGGATTCTCTCTTGTGGTGAGTGGCATCATGCACTCAAATTGAAGCATAGAGTCTCTATTTCAATTGAGGAGAATGAATGAGCCAAGTTGTGTGGAAAATCTCGAGGCAAATCTTGACGGTCCATGCCAATGACTTGAGAAGCTTAAAAGTTTTGTTTTGAATGGCAAATTCCCTTGATTTTAAATGAGAAATGATGTTCTTTTGAAAAAGGTTTTGAAATGACCAATTGCCTTGAGTTTGTGGTGGTTCAAATTAAGATGAGCATAGTAGCTAAGTCCTTTGTTTGAGTCTTTTGTTTGTTTCTTTTTCTTAAATTTTTAGTGTAGAGTAGTCTTTTGTGCCTTGATTGAGCCTTAGCATAATTCATTCTTTGCCTTGTAAGTATCTTGCTTGAGTACAAGCAATAGTTCAAGTTTGGGGGTTTGATAAGTCGGTAATCTACCATCTTATTGAGCCTATATCCATGAATCATTTCTATGTTTTGAATGATTTAGGGATTCTTATGGCCTTTATTGATGTCTATCTTGGTACTTTTGATAGAAGATGAAGAACAAGGATATGGACCCAAAAAGAGCCAAAAGGGAGCTAAGACTGAAGAGTCGAGAAGAGCTGAAGAATCTGAACCAAGATGTGGAGGCTGTGCGACACGCACAAGCCAAGGTTCGGTTCGCACCTCCTCCGCATGAAGCTGCTAAAGTTGCTGAAGATTCCGGAAAGGAGTGTGGTTGTTGTGTGACACATATATTTCGTGGTGCAAAATGCTCCACCTTCACATGAAGCCCAGAATTTCAGCTGAAGTCACTGGTTGAGTTGAAGCAGGTGTGCGACACGCACATTGCGACGTGTGAATCGCACGTCACGTCGCACACCTCTCGAAGGGCAAACTTGTCCTAATTTTATGTGACGACTTGGGAACATATAAAAGGACATTTTAGGCTCAATTTGTATATACAATACTTCAGACCTGAGTCTTAGAGAGAGTTTTTTGCTTTGTAAACAACTTTCCACTTCCATTGAGAAGAGGGTTTCAATCCAAATCTCTTGATTAAAAATTTGTGTGCCTAATTTGATTCTAGAACTTGAGATTCAGCTATAATGGATGGGAATTTGACTTACCCAGATGGTATCTCTTCTTCTCCTACTATGAGGGGATAAATTCTCTTGTCTAAGGGTGTATTGATGATGTGTGCTTAGCTAATGGGTGTGGGTGTTGTTAATTCATCTCTATAATTGCTTATTTGACATAGATCTAGTAATTTCACCAAGTTTTAATCATAAAATTGATGGTTGTAAACATTAGTTTACTTTACTTGACTATGTGATTGCTTGAAAGATGGTTGTGGATGTGAAATTGCTAGTGGGTACTTGGGAATCCATCTAGATTTGAGGCTAGAAAGCACTTATCGTAAGAATCTCCCATTTAAGGGTCTAAGCTAGAGATAGTGTGACCTCCTCAAGCATATGTTGGTTGATTGTTGATCAAACCAATGGTGTTCTATCCGAAATCATTGGAAATGTGGATCTAGATCGAGAGATAAACATTCCACACCTATAACCAATGCTACTTGTGTCAAATAGCGAGAATAGAAGTGAATTGATGATCACCCTATCCCATAAGCAACCCTCCATCGGATGTGCACCCCTAGTCTTCTAAATCACTTGGTACACCCATCTTTAGTTTTATTGTTTTTTGTTGAATTGTGTTAGTAGTGACAACTTTCCCAATTCCCCCCACCCTTTTACTTTTTTGTTTAAGCAATTACTCTCGCCTTGAAATCAACTCATACAATCTCTAGTTGGCTAAGTCAAGTCTCTTGGGTACGACCCCGACATCCATTGGGTTTATAAATTTTGTTTTGTTGCACGATTGTTGTGGCCTCCTAATTGGAGAGCATGATTTGAGCGTTCATCAGTTCCCAGCGACCCCTTTTTGATTTTCTCATGCATTTTAAAAGGGTATTTTGGTCTTTTCCTTACCCAAGAACTGTCCCCCACTATTCTAAAATGTTTCTAAGTCCCAAGAATATCTCATTCATCAGAACATACGATACTTTTCTCTCTAAGGTTTCTTGGAACAAGAACACTTAGGGTTCCAACTTCAAGGGTCAACTTCAAGTAATTCTTGAGTCTTTTTCCGTCAAAAGGTACATAGAACAATCCCTTATCAAAGTACTTTCCAAACATTATGATTTACAAACCACTAATTATATATTTATACGATTTTAAATATGAAACTTAGGGTTGCAAGTATAGCCCTATTAGCTTCGCTAAAGAACTCATGAAAACGCGATTCCCCTATCTTTTACTTGAGATTACTATTGTCTATATAATGAATTATACTATAAGGGATTTGATGGTTTTTACTGCTTTCGCCTTAGTATAAAAAAATGCTCAAATGATTTGTTAAATTCGAACTGGACTACTATATAATGGGTTTTGTGAATGAATTGGGTTGTTGTTGGAAAGATTATTGTTTTCTTACTTAGATTCAACAAAACTGGGCATAATGAATTGGTGACAGACCTTATGGGTTCTTAAATGATGGAATAAATGACTTGCAAGTCTTGGTATGACGATACCAATAATGGACTATGCCCCTAACGAAATTGTGTTATTGAATGATATTTTTAATGATATTAAAAATGATAATAATTTGGGCTATAAGAGAATTAGATGGTCAATCGAGAAGGTGTTAGCCTAACCGTCTCAAAACCTAAAACTTGTGTTTCCCGACACAAGGATAGTTTGATCCTAACTTTTGATAGACTTATATTTTCCTCTATGAGGATGATTGTGCTGGCCATATTATATTAAAATCTCGACTCATGCGGAAAATATGGGTTAGGGCTTAGTAGGTCAAGAATTAATCAGACCACATAATCCATGGTGTTAAATGGATGTCTATAATACCATCTAGTTCAAAAGTAAAGGATAAAAAAGTGTATTGGCTTCTCTTAATGGACATTTTTTACGGACATTTATCATTATTATATAGATTGTATTTTAAATGCTAACTTTTCAGATAAAGCATATTGTATCTATTTTATTGTTTTGTGTACCACTACATTCCACGTACTGACCATCTCCAGGCGGATACATTATTTTATGATATAGGTTTGGAGGCATCTTATCGTGGTATTGTGCAGTGTTAGACTCATTCAGACAGGTCTAGATTTTGGTGAGCCCTCCATCTTTCAGAAGGCACCTTTATTGATAGACATTTCAGTCTTATACTTTTATGGTATTGTCGGGGCCTTGTCCTGGCATAGATGTCTTTCTTTCTTTATGGATTAGAGGCTTCGTAGAACTATGATTTGGTTGGGTTTCAATGTTGGTTTTAGTTCATTTATGTTGAACCAAGCTTTTTATCATTGTACTTACTTCTGCAACTCTTTAATTATTAAATGTGCTTATAATGAATGCTAAGGGGTCTTCTCAGGCCTTTATTGGTGTGGTTTTCCCGTTACATCCAGGGCTTAGTCTCGGGTCATGACATTAGCTTCTAGGTGTGTATGAATTATGGGGGGAGGATTATTCATGTGTAATAGTTAGATGAGGAATTTTGGTATGTCTCCTTGTAGAAGTTTTTGAAGTTACAATTTCTAGATATGCTAGGGAAAAGGAGAGAAGTCTTGGATAGTGTGAGGTACAAAACCATAAGGTGATCATAGTAATAGGCTTGAATGTCGTGATGAAATAAATGTGGACCTTTGCTTTGTGCGCCTAGTGACCCATTGATTAGAGTTCAAGGTTAGTTGATTTTCGTGATAAGAAGGAATATCATTCTTGGGATATAACTCTAAATGCAAGAGATTTAGTCTATATAGACTTGACTATGGAGAAATGAGGTAGTTATACCCATAACTTAGTATCTATATGTGCGCTGGAGAGAATTTTAGTTGTTAATGGTAAATGTGGTATTCAGAGGAGTTAGTGTAATTAAAAAGGTGTTCCTGAGCTTATAAGTTGTCAATCGTATTGTTTAAGGCAGGAATAGTCTTGTTCTTACTCCCTTCCCAAGGTGCTCATATCTTATGTACAGTAGCTTCAGTTTGCAAGATACTAGACTCCTCCTATAAGATCAGTTCGGACCAGCCGGTAATCATTCCCAAGGCCAGAAGGTCCAACATTCAGTTCAGTCTATGGCAGTAAGTTTAGTTTAGAAAAAAAAAATTCTCGTATAGTTACTCCTCTCAGTTTTATATTCCTTTCAGCTAACTATGATTTCTAAGAATGTGTTCATTCTCTATGAGTTTCAGCCGAGTCCCTACTCTTAATCCAGACCAGATATGATGTTAGATATTCGATTTCATGTACCATCAGTTGTTCTCATACCCTCAGTATGCATATATGTCTCATGCATTCATCTCAATTTATATTTCAGTCAGAAATCAGTTACCATGTAAATACTTCACCTTTTAAAAACTCAGTTGGTGGGATTGCAGCTCTTTCCCTACCCTCTCAGCTTAGTTAGTCTTCATTCGAGGATCAATTGATCCCAAGGGGGAGATATTGTAACACCCCAAATATTCTAAGCTAAGATCCAAATCATTCTTCATTTTTTGTTAGACCCTAACCCAATAATTTCTAATGGTACATAGGTGTTAAGATCCATTCTTAAGTTTAGGAAGGGTATTAGATAAGAATAAAGGTCATAAAGAACCCCTAGCTCAAAATTTAGTTGAAAGCACCAAAACTGATTAGGTTTTCATGTAAGACTCAACTAGGGTCAACTTCAAACAATCATAACTCTTAGAATATGATGGGTTAGGTGGCCTAGTACCCACCAAATTAAAGGTCTTTGAGTTTTCTTTCCAATGCCACTAACCGCGCATTAATACGAGTCCGCAGTAGAAGTTATCAGCATTATACTAAAATATGTATGTCTATAAAAATGGTAGAGAGTAACCATGGGAGGCATCCACAACTCGTGGATCAAACCACGGCCCATGGTTTGCCTCTGTGAAACTGAACCTGCAGATCACTTTTAGGCTTGAGATACATGAGGTTGATCCATGGTTCATTGATCAAACCACAAACCATGGTTTCCCCTCGTGGAAATTAATCTAGAGGCCTGAAAAGTGCCCTGGAACCAGGACCTTTATTCCACGGACCGTGGTTCATTCCATTGGTCGTGGTTCATGCCCGTGGACCTGTGACAAAATTTTATGTTTTTTAAACTCATTTCCCAAGGATATTTTAGTAATTTCTCACCCTTTTAACTCCTATACTAAGTCATTTTAGGCCTACTTAAAGGGTGTTTATTCATACTTAGTTAGATTCCTCCCCATTCCTTCAATCTAACCTCAAGAAGAAAGAAGAAAGAAAGGGATTCTTCTCTCAAGCTTCAAAACCTAGGGCTTCCTCTCCAAGTCTCCATTTTCAAGTTCTAGTTAAGAAAACTTCAAGTTCAGATATGTGAGTATTCAATAAGGGTCTTATTTCACACTTATGCCCAAAACCTATAATTTTACTTTAAGTTTATAAAATTATGAAACTAGGGTTCTTACCCAATTATGCAAATCATTATGAATTCAGTTTATTTATATCATTACATGATTTTTATTCTTAAATACATGATTTGGCATGAGTTACTACAAGTATTTAATGAACCCATGATTTGAGAAAGGATTTAGCATGATTTGATATTTTTACATGTTTTCTAGCATAAATTGGCATGTTTAGATAACATGGCTTCAAGTTTCAAGAATTATATTTTTATGATTTATGTGACATCCTGTTTTGCCATCAATGCTTATGAACTAGTTTTCAAAAGTAAAAGTTCATGAGTAGTATGACAACTAGGAATGTTTACAAGAATTATGAATAGTATGACATCCAGATATGTCCACACAATTTATGAACAGTTTTGGCATCCAGATATGCCCCAGTATATATATGAGCTATAGTATATTTTTGGGAGTAGTATGTAGCATCGAGCTGTACTAGGATTCAACGTGCCCTTAAGTCCTAGAAATACATTGCTAGTGTAGGTTATTTAGCCCAATGGGGACACGATAGTGGTTCCACTCTAAACATAGCTTGTACCCCAGCAAAGTACAGACAGCTCTTCCAACTACAATTACAGAAGTTGGATTCTATGTAGCTTACATGGTCTATGTAGGTTAAGAGAATCTCGCATAGAAATGATTTAAAGCTTTTAAATGTATTTGACTCTTTGATTTCAGATTTCAGACTTACTACTATGACTTACATTTATAAATATGTTTCCAGATTATGATATTGCACTGAGTCATTACATTACAGATTTTACTAGTATGACATGATTTTAGCTTAAGTATGTTTTAAACATGTTCTATCATGACATATGCATATCTCACATACTCAGTGTATTCCATAGTACTAATTGCATACCTCTTTGTGATGCATCTTATCATGATATAGATTTAGTAGCTTTCTCCGAGACTCGTGGCTAGTAGATCAGTAGCACATCCAGCCATCTTGGTGAGTCCTCGTCATTCGAGGACTTGGAGTTTAACTTCATTTTAGTATTTTAGTTATTTCATTCAGTTTTCAGTACTTTGGAGTTAGTTGGGGGTTTATCCCAGCAACTCATCAGTAGTAGAGGCTTTCAGGCATAGAGTTAGATATTTCAGCTTTTTCAGTCATTTTACTTTTCAAACTCACATATTCATATATTCAGAGATATTCAATCTATGTTTCTGAACTTGCAATTGAACTTCAATTTTAGCTTTCGCCTAGTTATTGATGTTAACCAAAATGCTTAGTTATATGCCAGATCAAGGGTTATCTTAGGGTCACTTATGACTCTAAGCACCGTGTTACATCTAGGAGGTAGGCATGAGGCATAACATGAGTGAATTGGGCTTATATGTTATTGATGTTCTATACATATTGGTTCCTTGAGTAAATTGGGCTTATCTGTTGATTGATGTTCACTACATGTTAGTTTCTTTAGTCAATGGAGCTTATCTATTATTGATGCTCATTGCATGTTGGTTCTCTGGGAGGGCCAGGATTTATTATTACTTGACATACATATTGGCCCTTGAGTGGCTGGGTTGGTATGTATTTAAGGGATAAGGTGGTTTTTTCTGTAAACTGGGGTTGCATGTTAAATACCATAAATGATGTCCTAGGAATCCTTGGGTGGTTTAGGTTACTTACAAGCTGTGTTGTAGTTATAGATGGTCTAGTTACTTGCATAGTTAGGCATGTCTTATATGGTTGTTGAGTTCGAGTGTTGACTGGGAGTCTTATTAATAGTCATAGGGACTTGGCTGATTTATGTTATCTGATTATATTTTATTACCATTGTACATTCACAATACCAATTTTGGCAATTGTGATAAGTCGGCATAGAGGTGATGTCTAAGCTAATTG
This sequence comes from Jaltomata sinuosa, assembly GCA_003996215.1. Lineage (NCBI taxonomy): Eukaryota > Viridiplantae > Streptophyta > Magnoliopsida > Solanales > Solanaceae > Jaltomata > Jaltomata sinuosa. The sequence continues at coordinate 138,727 of QJPP01000407.1, forward strand.
GTCACAGGGCTAGAGGTTATGAGTTGTATTGTTGATGGATTCAAGACGAGTGAGCCTGGAGGTTCTATGATTCTTAGGGAGTCATATATGACTGGGTTAGTGAATCAAGGCTAGTATTCAGTGAGTGCCTAATTCAGTGGGATGTAAGGGTAAGGATCCTTGGGATGGGGGTCCGGGTTACAAGAAGAATGTGTAATAATTACATGTGGTCTATTACTTTTAGGGCTGGGATCCAGGGTTACCGACTTAGAATCTTGAGTAAGGGCGAAGAGCTCGCTACAGGGATAGCTGGCTAAGTGATAATAGGGCTGACAATTGTAAAGTATCTCTAGTATTTGACAAGATGGGTAGGTTTGGAGAGTTTAAGGTTTATAAGGGGTCAATGTATGGCCAGGTTAATAAAGTAGTGTGTTCTCTAATGTTTGAGTTGGCAGCGGAATAGGGAAATGAGGCTTGGAGGGAAAGTTGAATGAAATTTGCAGGCAACATATCTGGGTAATAGGAGTTGTTGATAAAGGACCCTGACTGCTTAACTGTTATGATGCATGCCTTTTTTGGATATTTACATGATGTTATGTGGCAGAGTAGGGTCGACTGATGATGCCTACCAGTACGTATTATTTGTACTAATACTACTTTTGCTATGCTTTTTTTGTATAGTCTGGTGGCAGGATCAGTGATGTTTTCTAGGTAAAGACGATGGTTATCTCCAGTAGCTTCTACTCTTTTCTTCCTCTGCTGGGAGCTTTTTCTTGTTTGGTTTTTGTATTATTTATAGAAGCTCTTGTACCTATTTAGACTAGTTCCTAGGGAGGATTCCCCATTGTATTTTGTAAAGAATTTCATTGTACTTAATTTTGTAATTATTTTTTAATATTAAAGACTATTTTTATGATTCTTATTTACTTACTCATTGCCTATTTTAAATCAGGTGGTAAGAGCTCTCCTATCTAGGTGATTTAGAGTGGGTGCCCTCACGGCCTGGTAGTTGGGTCTTGACAATTTGATATCAGAGCCAAGGTTATCGATCTCCCAGTACAAGAGAAAATATCAAATAGATTCCTACGAATTGGTGTGTTGATGTTCACATCTAATCCTTGGAAAGCTATGAAGCATTTTAGGAAAATTTTCCACTTCCTTCATTCCCTTCATGATGTCTGTTGTAGTGTTGTGTGGGTTGAGTCCAATTGGTATCTCTTGATGCCAATTGATATCTTAACGAGGTAATTTGATGTCGTTGACCTGGCTAAAATGACACAAGAAAGGAGAGTTAGAATCAGGAAGGTTCTAGTTGGTATCTGGCCATAGGGGCTATGTAAATACATGGATGACCGGCTGACGATCATTCATGAGGTGAATAAAGGTTAATGAAAAAAGGACTTGTTAGTGGTGGAACTTAAGAATTGTGATTATGTCATTGCGTTGTTTGAATGAATGCAAATGTGTGGTTGTAATTGCTTGAATTACTGTGAAATTTGTGGTTAGGGAAAGGTCATAACTTGGTTATGTGTGATTGGTTTAGTGATTAATTGCCATGTGGTTTAACTAAAAAATTTGTGCTGAATTTTGGGCATGGACTTACCGTTGGTAATGGTAAGGGGACATAATGATTTATGACTGTGGAAAAATTCTGATTTCAGGACAGTCGGGATTTGGTTGAGAACCATGGGAAAAAAAGGGTTGTTGTTGTATAATAGCGGGAAATAATTATTATGAATGGTTTCTTGGTGTATATTCATAAATGAGCTTTCTAAATAATGTGATGCTAAGTTCTTGTTTCTATATTGATGGGTTCAGTCTTGGGATTATGCTAAAGGCCATAATGCGATTTCATGTGTTACAGTTGAAAATAGGGTAGATGAATGCGGAAATTTTGTAGAAAGATAAATTTATGGGCTGTTGTTGTTGTTAGGGGTCATTGTAGCGGTGTGTAAGATGCTATAGCAAGATGGGCGAGACCGAATCCCTGTCATGTTTTTCCTTATTTTTCTTTTCATTCTCGATTTATTTTGATCATCAGTTTGAGTTGTGGACTGCTGTGTGGATTATGGAAATCACTTATAGACAAGTTTAGCATGCATTAGATATTAACCTTTTTAAACTAGAATCCATGTGTGTAAAATAAAAGGAAAAATGAAAGGATGAATATGGTAGCCCTTGGCATAAAGGTTATTTGTTTGATGTGGGTGGTGTTGCCTATTTGAGGTAACCTACATATTTGAGCTTCAAACTTTATTTAACTCGGTGGTTTTTACTATTGATTGAGTAACTACTTGCATTGTGATGCTAATGTGTAGTTATGAGGAAACTGTGAGATTATGGTGGGACCAAGATTCTGACTATTTGTGAAACTATGGTTGTCTACTGATGGGAATAGTCACCCATGTAATACTTGGCAGAATGACCTGTAAGCGGCTGATTATTATTTGACATTACTCATAGTCTTATTTATGAGAATGATTATTGTCTAGTAGTAGCTCTTGAAAAGGGTATAATTGAATTGTGGAGATTTTGAAATAAATTGGCTTATTTATGATGGATGATCCTTAGTGGTAGGATCGATTGAGGGGGTGGGGTTGTTAAATATATTCTTGGACATTCATACCCCTCTTGTTAGTCATGATAATACCTTGTGTTTACTGTTCTTTGAGTGGTGGTGTTGTGCTCGTTATAGCATTGGGTAGGGTGTAAATACCCGATTAGAGTTCTTCCTAAGATGAGAGTTGATAAAAATCTCAGGCTAGGATGGGCTTCAATGAAAATTCTGTGTTGTGTGATTTAGAGATACTTAGTATCTCGGCGTGTAGTGTTTGATGGAATTAAGGTGATATCATGATATATGAAGGACAGAGTATCCCATAGAAACTTTTGAAATAGAGTTCGGGTTAGTAGAACTCTGGATATAGCGTTTAACATAAAGGGGTTAGTCCGGGATGTCAAAATCTGAGTTTATATTGTAAATTTAGCCAAAATTAGGACTGCCCAGAGTTACTGCCTCACCTATGCCGCTATAGCGGAAGACAGGCTGCTTCTGCGGTGTCGCTATAGTGGGAATTTTCCTACTATAGTGAGGCTGCTATAGCGGGAAAGGGGTCGCCATAGTGAGATCTAGTTCTCGTCTCATAGGAAATTTATTTTATCCGTTATGTTTGAAATTTTTTTTGTTCTGCTATATTGATGAGGCCTCGGATTACTTGGGCGCTCGGGGAAAGGGTTGCTCTACGTAGTTTCATGTGACTCGAAGGAAGGAAGATTCCTTGATGGGGTGGAGTAGTAATAAATTTTGGCTTGGATTTTATTACATCAAGGAAACTAAATTTTTGGTGGTTCGCATAAGTCTGTAAATGCATTGTCATGATAAAGGCGTTAAGGTTCAAAAATCTAACTCGTTCCTTTCTTCTGTGATAGTGATCACTCGGGGATGAACAATGGATAAATTGGTATCTGTTATAATAACATATTCTATCATTATTAAAAGACACATCATTGCAGGTCACGGGGACTATTGAAATACGCTCTCAAATTAATTTGGGGTGACACGATAACAAATTTTAGAATTTAAAATTTTACTTGGACTGATGTCATCCTACTATAGAAAGAATTTTCCCGCTATAGCACCATCGCCACAGCAGCCGGCAGGTCCCTATAGCGGGTTGACGGGACCAGAAACTAGAAAATGGGTTTTATATTTTTGATTTCTCCTCTTTAGTTGTAAAAAGAATGAGAGTTGCTCCAAAAACCCTCCTAGGATGCCTCTTGGCTTGGAAGCAATGGTGAGGAGGTATTTCCACTCGGATGGGGTAAAACCCACGAATTCCACGCCTAGTTCTCGTCAGAATTCACCTTCACAGAGCTAGAAGTTCGTGTTCAGACTTCTGCAGCAACTGCTTGGCATCCAGGTAGGCTAGGTTTAACTGAGTAGTTTAGACCTGATTTTCAAAGTATAATATGTTATAGATTGATGGGAGATTTCACGCTTAGGCCTTCGGGCACGGAGTCTGGATAGATAAACATATTTAATTTTGCTATCTGGGGTGGGAAATTATTGTTGTAAGTAATGTTGATTTTTGGTGTTTATATTATGGTTTTTAATCCTTAGATAATCGTATTATGGGTGGGTTCCTGAAACTAGTAATGTTTAATTGAAAAAGGGATTGCTAGGTCATAGCGGATTCCGCGGATTGATATAATTAACGGAATGGGAATGAACAAGGGGGTACTGAGTTCGTGGTTTTGGGTATAGATTTAATGTAGATGCATATGTACTCCTAATTAAGTCCAGGATTTGATGTATGTGAGCTAATATACTTAGTTGATTAAGTCGGGGTTAGTCTTCGTAGAGGTATCGAGGTTAGAATAACGAATCATACATGTTCGTGGTAGGTGATGGTTAACTTGTGACCCAAATTTTGTTATATGTGCATATTAACTGTTGCATTAGTATTGCTTGTATAATACGTATTTAGGGAATAAGGGAATGAATGCTAAATAATATCTTGTTGTCAATCTCATGCAAAGAACTTGTCCTAAATATTTGTTGGTTGTATGATCTTGGGAGTATTTATACGCCTAATTGCCTCATTTACCCATGTTTTAGCCTTGTTTTGAGGGCAAAATTGATGTATAGCCTTATGATTATTTGCATTTTCATGGTGGTGAGCTAATATATGTGATTATATGCTTTACAGGGAAAAAGATGGAGAAAAACAATACAAGAGAGCTAAAATGGAAGCATAAAAACATTGGAAAGGAGTTAGCAACGTTCTGGGAGAAAAAGAAAGCAAAAGAAGAAAATCAGGGCTATGGCGCATCAGTGGTGCATCGGTGGCGCATCGCCCCAGCCCCCAAACTACTGAGGTATGGGGCTGGTGCATTGGTGGCGCGTCACCCCAACCCTGGTTGGCGCTATGGGTAGCGCGCTGCGCCAGAGACATACCCGAAAATTTTCCAGCTTTTTTTTTACTCCAAATCCAAGTAGGAAAAGGGGTTATTTTCCTCCTACTCTATAAATACATCTCAAATCACGATTTTTACAAAACTTTTGACCTACGAAGAGCTAGGAGCCGCCGTGGAAGCCGGAGAATATTGATTTCATCTTTTCTTCTCCTTTATTATTTATTTTTATGTTTTTCCTTTGGATGAATAGTGGTAATTGCTCCATGTCTATGTGGAGTTAAACTTCTCGTTCTAGGATTGTGGTAGCTAACTAAATGATTGTTGAATTAAACGATTGATTCAATTATTTGTTTATCATATTAGTTGTTCTTATATTCTTGTGCTTATTATTTTAATGCTTCGCGACCATTAAAATAAATCTATAATCTCTTTGTGAACTCAAGAGAAGAATCATTGAGATAGAATGAAGAATATAGGGAGCAAGACCTCTCTTTTGTAACGTAAAGGGTAGGTTAGCGACTAGGATAGAGATATACCTAGAACGCCTTGCTTGGTTCATACGGGAAGAAATATAAATTCTTTTAAAATAAGATGTCACATCTCCGCTAAACGATGTAGTTGTGATGCTATGTTGAATAGGAAACTAGAGGCTCGAGAGACCATAGTTGTAATATCAACCCCGGAATCAACAACTAGATAAATAAACAAGTCGATGAAATTGCTTACTCAATATGATTGTTAGCGAATCCATAGTCCTAGATCGATTTCATCACATTGGTTACGTGAAAATATGCTCTTTGTTTGGTTAATTATTCATTAGTTAACTTCTTCTTTTTTTATAGATTAGTTAATCGTCACCTTTGGAATTTTACGCTTGGATAAATAATTAGAACTAGCAAAATTTAGTGAATAGTCAATCCACAAGTCCCTGTGGGTACGATATCTGGACTTACAATCCTATATTACTTGTACGACCGCGTACACTTGCTTGTGTGTTAGGACGCAACAAGTTTTTGGCGCCGTTGCCGGGGACTTAGAAATTAATTATTTATCTATATTAGACTTTTTCTTTTTATTTATATAAGTTTTTGTACATATTTTATTTTCTTTTACAGATTGTTCTTTTTATTTTTTTTCGATACTCCTCTTAACATGACATCCAGGGATAAAGATTGGTTGAAGGATTAGTACTATTCATATGTTGGTAATCCTTGTCAGTATTGTGGAGGACCCCACCTGGGTTTCAATTGCCATTATATTCAAAAGGGCGGGTGGTGTGCACCTACACAATCCTTTGAATTTAATGTATGTCATATATGTGGTGGTCAGGATGGTCATTCGAATGGTTGTCCTAACTCTTATTCCCCTTCCCCAAGCCCCTATTATGATTCTTCTGTTGTTTATGATATTGATAGGGGTAATGAAGTGGATGATGTGAATGATTCTCACATTATTGATATGTTGAAGCAAATACTAGATAACCTCACAAATATGATGACACAGCTGATAGAACGTAGAGTTGATCTCAGACAAGAGATAGACCAATTTGGCTCAGATATCCATTACTTGAAGGATCACTTGAAGAAAAAGGTTGAGGCATCTCATGCCCAATCATCAATTGTTATGGATACTGTCCAACTAGTGGAGCAGAAAGAAGAATTCCATCCATTCAACTATGTTTTATTCATTCGTGCTGATGTTGAGGAGATGTATGAAAGTGAGCATGTCATAAACAATGCAAGTTTGGGATTAGGTATTGTTGGACCTCATTCTAATCACTTTTCTACATTGTATTTGGATGATTACAGAAAAATTGAGTCATCTGAGTTAGTGAAGAAATGTGTAGATGAGGAACAAGGTCCTTACATTCTAAAATTTGACACACCAAAATGACAAAATGACATTCCTCACTTAAGGGCCAAGAAATGCAAGATGCGACATCATTTACTTGGTTCTTTCATCTTTATACCACCGCCTCTTGAGCGGAGCAAAAAGTTTGATGCAAAGTTAGGGGTGCAATTCATAAGTTCTAAGTGGAAAGAAAAGTGGTGTAGTGATGGTGTCGTGCCGTAATGTTAAATCAGGCGCTTGTTGGGTGGCAACCCAATTTGTAGTGTATCTTTTTATTTTTTTATAGTGTCACGTTTTTGTTTTTGTTTTGATTTTACAGGTTTGGGGAACTCTGAGTACCCGAATTTGAAAGCTAAGGAGCATGGTTTAAGCTTAAGTGTGGGGTCGTTTGCCCCTTTCATCAAAATTGAAGAAACATGTTGTTAGCTAGGCCCTAGAGGGCCTCAGGGAGTATTTCTCACCCTTCTTCTTCATCTTTTTCTCTAAATTGCTTTGGGGACAAATCATGATTTTAAGTGTGGGGTGGGGATTCTTCCGATAACTATGAGTTTTAGGGTGAGTATGCCATAGGAGTTTATTTTATATAAAAAAATACAAAAAGATTTTTTTAGTTTTTTTTTAGAGGCATATCTCATTCACCCCTTGATTTTTCTTTTCGGTTCTTTTCCGAGGAGGTTCCCTTTGAACCGGGTAGTTTTTATTTTTTAGGAGTAGTTTTATCTATTTATTAGTCATAGATAGAGAAATTTTCTCGACGATGGATAGATGACGACCGTCTTGAGAGAAAATTAGTCATAGGAAGGAGAAAGATTAGAAACCATAGCCTTTTGCATGCTAGGTGCTTTGCCTAAGTATACACTAGACATCATGGATAATTCACTCAAAAGAAGCATAAAAAATAAGAAACTTTATTTAGAGACGCATAAGCTCTTTAACTTGACTCAAAAAACCTAGAGATGGGCTTAATAATGTTAATTCATTCAATTTGATTGTGTGGTGAATATGAAGTCTTACGAAGCCATTTTTGAACCATTGTGCCATGTGTGGTGAGTGTTTGTTGTGTTTTTTGTATATCTTGATATCTAGAACTTGCCCCGTGTATGTATGAAATGAAACATAGTATTGACTTGTGGGATATGATCAAGGCATTTCTTTGTAAGCCACTTCTTTTTTACTATTGTTTGTGCCACCCTTTATATTATTCTTAGTTAAGCCCCTTTGAGCCTTAAGCCTATTTATTTGACTAGCCGCATGTTTAGCCTATCCTCTTTATTTAATTACCCTATATTAATTTGATCCAAGGAGCCCTTAATTCACTTTGTTGTTGAAAGACTTAAACAAAGAAGGGAACAAAAGAGAAAAGGTAAAAAGATAGAGTGAGGTTGGTATGGTAAGAATAAGAATTAGATGTGGTGTCCTTGTGAAAAATAATTTGTATGTTGGTAGTAAGAAGAGGAAAAACAAACAAAAAATAAATTAGTTTAGAAAAATCTTCTTGATACTAATAAGTGAATGAAGGTTAAGGGCAATAAACCAAAAGAAAAGAGGGGAGTTTGAAGGGAAACATGAACATAAGTTTAAGTTGAGGTGATACAAGGTAAAGAGTGAAAAAGTTTAAAGTGAGCGTCTTAAAGTGCATAGGAAAAGTAGTCACTATTGGCCAAAGTGTTCCTACACGTCCCTTAGCCGACATTACAACCTATAAAAGTCCTTTTGATCCTACAATTCTGATGCTTTGTTAATAGAGTATTACACTAACGGTAAGCCAATGGTATATCTTGTATTCATTAAACTTTCTTTGAGAGAGTGAGCGAATTTCTTATCTATATGTCCCAATTTGAATATGTATGTATGATGCGAGCAAGGGGCATCTCTCTCAAATGTGAGGGCACAAAATGGTGAAAACATGGTGTACTAACGATGGCTATATTCACATATGATCATGTTGGCCGTATTTTTCATGAAGAGTCAGTTTTAGAGGTTGTGTGGTTTCAATGAAGGGTCTGTGAAAAAATGATTGATGTATGCATGATGAGTGGATTATGGGTCATGATTGAACTGTCTAGTTAACTTGGGTGTGAGTAGACCTGGTCAATTGGTGTCTTAAGTTATGAAATGTTATAGGGTGTGTAGTGATTTGTTCGAGGACGAACAAAGGTTTAAGTGTGGGGTGGTGATCTTGGGAGTATTTATATGCCTAATGGCCTCATTTACCCATGTTTTAGCCTTGTTTTGAAGGCAAAATTGATGTATATCCTTATGATTATTTGCATTTTCATGGTGGTGAGCTAATATATGTGATTAGATGCTTTGTAGGGAAAAATATGGAGAAAAACAATCCAAGAGAGCTAAAACGGAAGCATAAAAACATTGGGAAGGAGTTAGCAACGTTCCGGGAGAAAAAGAGAGAAAAAGAAGAAAATATGGGCTAAGGAGCATCGGTGGCGCATCGCCCCAGCCCCCAAAATACTGAGGGATGGGGCTGGCGTATTGGAGGCACGTCGCCCCTGCCCTGGCTGGCGCTATGGGTGGCGCGCTGCGCCAGAGGCATACCTAGAAATTTTCCATCTTTTTTTCTACTCCAAATCCAAGTAGAAAAAGGGGTTATTTTCCTCCTACTCTATAAATACATCTCAATTCACGATATTTACAAAACCTTTGACCTACGAATAGCTAGGAGCCGCCATGGAAGCCGGAGAATATTGGTTTCATCTTTTCTTCTCCTTTATCATTTATTTTTACGTTTTTCCTTTGGATGAATAGTGGTAATTGCTCCATGTCTATGTGGAGTTAAAATTCTCGTTCTAGGATTGTGGTAGCTAACTACATGATTGTTGAATTAAACGATTGATTCAATTATTTGTTTATTATATTGGTTGTTCTTATAATCTTGTGCTTATTATTTTAATGCTTCACGACCATTAAAATAAATCTATAATCTCTTTGTGAACTCGAGAGAAGAATCATTGAGATAGAATGAAGAATATAGGGAGCAAGACCTCTCTTTTGTAACGTAAAGGGTAGGTTAGCGACTAGGATAGAGATATACCTAGAACGCCTTGCTTGGTTCATACGGGAAGAAATATAAATGCTTTTAAAATAAGATGTCACATCTCTGCTAAACGATGTAGTTGTGATGCTATTTTGAATTGGAAACTAGAGGCTCGAGAGACCATAGTTGTAATATCAACCCCGGAATCAACAACTAGATAAATAAACAAGTCGATGAAATTGCTTACTCAATATGATTGTTAGCGAATCCATAGTCCTAGATCGATTTTATCACATTGGTTACGTGAAAATCTGCTCTTTGTTTGGTTAATTGTTCATTAGTTAACTTCTTTTATTTATAGATTAGTTAATCGTCACCTTTGGAATTTTACGCTTGGATAAATAATTAGAACTAGCTTAATTTAGTGAATGGTCAATCGACAAGTCCCTGTGGGTACGATATCTGGACTTACAATCCTATATTACTTGTACGACTGATAACGCCCAAACTACAACTCCAATTATGAAGCGTAAGCGGTCATCGTCAAATATAGAACCCAACAGAGGTTGGGGTCGATCCCACAGGGAATAAGGTGCAAATTAGGTCGTTCGTGATTTATTTGACTAGTGGTCAATAATTTCCGGTAAATAGGGGGGGTTTGTGAAATCAATATTTGAACAAAGCAACTAATAACGTACGAGTTTTAATCAATATGAGAGAGAACTAGGGAAGTGTTCACCATGGCGTTATAACAATGTCGATTCAAGCTTAACCGGGTTCTTTCTTATATGCGTGTCACGATGTGATTGAATTAATGGTATCATCTAAATGTTTCTCAACCAAATAGACGAATTTCCTTTTCAATTCTCTCGAACTTGAAAAGGTGAGCTTTTAAATTTCAATCCTAAACATCAAGTAGATTAATCTAGTTACAACATTAATCATAAGACGAGAGTTGGTAGTCTCGAATCCTCGTAGTTAATCAAATTTCCCGGTTTTAATTTCTTTACTCAAGCAAATTAAACCTAGGCATGTTCTAATGTTTGCAACCACTAGAAAACGTGAAGAATGAATGATTAACAATGTGACAATCATAAATATCGAACCCGACGCTACCCGGAATCTATATCGCTACTTTAGCCATGGCTCCCACAACCCTAGTTGTGGGAAGTTAGTTAATCATGCTTCGATGGCAAGAAAAGAAATTCATATTCATAATAAAGAGAAAAGAGATTCTTACAATATAATGAAAACAAGCTTCAATTATCCAAGAACAAGGATACCAAGATCCCAAGAACAATCAAGAACACAATTCAAGAAGAAGAAAACGTGTTCTTGCGTGTTTCCTTCTCTCAAAAGTAGTCTAAAAATCTCCTAAAACTATTGGGTAATGTATATATAAAATAAACCTAACATAGGGTATTTATAGGAGTCCAGGAAATAAACCCAAAAATAGATTTTTCGGAATCTCGCGTCGCCTGGTAAACCACCCTGACGGACCGTCACATGCTTGACGGACCGTCACGGTGGACATCGCCCTTAGGCAGTAGCACTGCCTCACTTGACGGTGTACTTGATGGACCGTCACCTTGGTGATGGACCGTCACGGTGGTCATCACCACTAGGCAGTGGTGCTGCCTCACTTGGTGGCCAACTTGACGGACCGTCACCCTGGTGACTGGCCGTCACCTTGGTCGTCACTCTTATCCAGAGGCGCTCTTTTGATCGTATTTCCTTCCTTTCCTACGTTTGTCTCCATTTTTTGCAAATATAACATAAAAACATCAAAAACAACGACGGTTGCTTGAAAACTCGCGATTATTCTTAGTTAAAGGAGGCTAAACGTGCCGTAGAATGGCGGCACATCAACACCCTCAACTTAAAACGTTCTCTTGTCCTCAAGCAACATGACACAAAAGAAAAACAATATTAAGACTCAACTAAGAAAACAAACTCGTGTCTCTAGCAACTCATGGTCATTCAATGCTTATTCAATTTTAAATCAAGCTCCCTAGTAGCACACAAATGTATGAGACATTAACTTGCAAGGATCCAAACATGTCATTCCGATATGACAGAATATTATGCATACACACGCGCAGCTATCCTCACAGTCAATAGACAATACAGAAATCTTGGTGCCCTCACCACAAAGAAGTCCCACACACAAGATTTAGGACTAGGTAAGGCGCTCACCCTCACAAACGAGTTCAAACAATGCACATGCGATGCCATAAGCTTGCCCTTACTATTCTATTTTAGTTTTTCAGAAAGCCGCTCAGGATCACTACAGGACTTGTTTAGTCTTGTAATGAGGCTTCGGGTGCAGGTAGGATACGTTTGGGGAATAGTGACTAAACCCTCCTTGGAATCACCGACCTACTATTTCCACATAACTTTACTTTGTCCATCCTTATTCACCTCTTTATTCCCTTCTTTCTAGCTACAGGTGCGGCCTCTTTATTTTGACACTTCTTTTTATTTCTTTTTCGTTCTTTTTCATCTCTTTTTTTTTCGTTTCTTTATCTTTCTTTTCTTAGACACACACCCGAAATTTTCATTCTATCCATAACCAATCTTATCCATCCTATTTTTCTTATCATTTACCTCTATAGTAGCCACCCTCAACATCGACTCATGCAATGTCCCCAGTGCATACATGTGAAAGCTAAAACTGTGAGAGAAAGGAATACCTGTGAAGTCCATGGGGCTCAGAGTCTGGCATGATGTTGGAGACCGCCAGGGTCTCCAAAGCAGGCAAAATTGATGGAATAGGTGCCAGCTACCCCATCTCGTTGAGCTCCAACTTCCTCTTTTATCGGTTCCGCAGCTAGTCGCGGCAACTTCTTTACTCTTTCTTTGCTGGTTTTCTTGCGGTGTTTTCCCTTTCTTGATTTGTTTTCACCGCCTTCCTTGACATGTTTCCCTTCTTGCGATTGCAACCTCATTCTTGTAACCGCTAGTGTCTCGACAGGAACCTTCTCCTCAATATGCAACTCCACAGGGGCTTCATCAACTACCTCTATAACCGCGACCACTCTCATGTCTCTTGGTTGCTTCATCAACTTACACGCATCAAACTTGACAATTTCATTGTTTAATCTGAACGTCAGTTCGTTTCTTTCTATGTCGACCAACACTCTTGCAGTAGCTAACAATGGTCATCCCAAGATTATGGGAACTTCAAAGTCCACTTCGCAGTCTAAGATCACAAAGTCGGCCGGGAATATAAACTTACCAACCTTGACCAGTACATCAGAAAATATTCCCACTGGTCGCTTTACTGAACGGTCAGCCATTAGCACCCTCATGGTAGTTGGTTTGGGCGCTCCCAAACCCAATTGTTTGTATACTGCTAGCGGCATCAAGTTGATTCTAGCACCAAGATCACATAAGGCTTTTTTAAAGTTTATTTTCCCAATAGTACAGGGAACAGTAAATGCACCTGGATCTTCCTTCTTTTCCACTAATGATCTTGAAGAAATATCACTGCAGTGGTGGAGGTTATCTTCTGGTTCAAAGCTTACTGACCTCTTCTTGGTAATCAAGTCCTTCATGAACTTGGCATATCTGGGCATTTGTTCAAGAGCGTCCACCAAAGGGATGTTGACTGATATCTACTTCAGCATGGTCATGAAGTTCAGGAACTTGCTATCGTCCGCTTTCTTCTTCAAATGATGTGGGAAAGGAGGTGGTGGCCGAGGCATCATAGTTGGAAGCTTTTTAACTTCCTTGCTTTTATCTGTGAGCCTTTGCGTAGCATCCTCCGCCACATTGTCATCCGCAACATCACCTTAAGTCTGAATTACCGGATGTGATTCCGGTAACGTTTTACCGCTTCTTGTAGTGATCGCCATACAGGTCCCATCCTTCCTCAGATTTTGAACGGTGTCACTCGGCAAGGTACCTGTCCTCCTTTGATTTAAAGATGCCGAGATTTGACCCACTTGTTGTTCCAATTGCTTGATCGAGGTGGAATGTGAATCCACTACCTGACTCATTGTTGATAATTCAGTCCTCATCTCCTTTACCGCGGATTCGGTAGATTCCACTTTTAGCAGCATCTTAGCCATCATGTTCTCTAGTTTGGACGTCCCTGTCTCGGTGTTAGCTCTTTCCCGGTTACCAGGTGGTACATACAACCCACCTCTATCAGTGTTATTCTTCCAGTTCCCTTGATCACAATCTCTGTAGCCAGCTTTTTCATAGTAGTTGTCCTTCTGATAGTTTCGACCTTGGTTTCCTTGGCCGTTGGCCTGGAAACCACCCAAATAATTCGCCTCCTCATCGGATTCAAACCCTGCTGCTCTACCTTGGGAACCCACAGCTTTCACCTTTTCGATACCTCCTGACAACAAATGCTTTGTCAGTAGGTCCATTTGCGTCTTCAGATGGGCCATGTCTTGGTCCCGCTTTTCCTCCTTCATGCGCTGCTCTGCTGACATACCAACTGCATAAGTGCTAGCTGCTACCTCTGTATCACGTGTATGCCAGGCCCTGTTGGTTTTGGTGAGCCTGTCCAAAATAGTTGTGGCATCGGCAAAAGTGAGACCCATAAACGCTCCACCTGCTGCATTATCCAATGTTGGCTTGGTAGCCGAATTCAGTTCCCTATAGAATGTCTACATCAAAAAATTATCGTTCAACTGATGGTTCGGGCATTGTGTCAGCTTCTTCTTGAACCGCAACCAAGTCTCATGTAACTCCTCATGAGGTTGTTGTCTGAAGTTGCTAATTTCATCCCTCAACTGTATCATCCTAGAGGGAGGAAAGAACCTTTCTAGGAAAGCTCCTTTCAACTCTCCCCAGGTTGTGATAGAGTCGGGGGTTAGCTCTGTCAACCATAATGCTGCCTCATCAGACAGAGACAACGAAAATAACCTGAGCCTGATCTCTCTCTGACTTACTCCAGGCAATTCGAACGACTTGCAGATACCCACAAAATTCATCAGGTGCTGGTTTGGATCGTCACCAGCAACACCACGGAACACTCCTCTCAAATTCAACAGCTGAATCATTGTGCTAGTGATGTTGAACTTGGCCCCGGGTGCTAGCGGAGGAAACGCAATAGCGCCCGTGGCACCAACTCCATCTAAGTCGACCTGCTCATCATTCAACTCAATGTCGACCTCAAGACCACCAGCATTCAAACGTTGTTGGGCTTGCTGAGCTGCAGCAAGTCTCGCTGCCTCTTGTTGTTGCTCATTCATGTTTTGCCTTATCGTTCTTGCAAGCTCGGGGTCGTAGGGTAATATTGGTTCACCCGAGCCTCGGGTACTTGGCAGGCACAACTCTGTACCCTGTAAAAACAAAAACAACAAATAAAAATAAAAGAAGGAAATATGACTAAGAGTCAAATAAACAGACCAAACTTAATAAACAATCCAGTTCCCCGGCAACAGCACCAAAATTTGATAACGCCCAAACTACAACTCCAATTATGAAGCGTAAGCGGTCGTCGTCAAATATAGAACCCAACAGAGGTTTGGGTCGATCCCACAGGGAATAAGGTGCAAATTAGGTCGTTCGTGATTTATTTGACTAGTGGTCAATAATTTCCGGTAAATAGGGGGTTTGTAAAATCAATATTTGAACAAAGCAACTAATAACGTATGAGTTTTAATCAATAGGAGAGAGAACTAGGGAAATGTTCACCATGGCGTTATAACAATATCGATTCAAGCTTAACCAGGTTCTTCTTATATGCGTGTCATGATGTGATTGAATTAATGGTATCATCTAAACGTTTCTCAACCAAATAGACGAATTTCCTTTTCAATTCTCTCGAACTTGAAAAGGTGAGCTTTTATATTTCAATCCTAAACATCAAGTAGATTAATCTAGTTACATCATTAATCATAAGACGAGAGTTGGTAGTCTCGAATCCTCGTAGTTAATCAAATTTCCCGGTTTTAATTTCTTTACTCAAGCAAATTAAACCTAGGCATGTTCTAATGTTTGCAACCACTAGAAAACGTGAAGAATGAATGATTAACAATGTGAAAATCATAAATATTGAACCCGACGCTACCCGGAATCTATATCGCTACTTTAGCCATGGCTCCCACAACCCTAGTTGTAGGAAGTTAGTTAATCATACTTCGATGGAAAGAAAAGAAATTCATATTCATAATAAAGAGAAAAGAGATTCTTACAAGATAATGAAAACAAGCTTCAATTATCCAAGAACAAGGAAACCAAGATCCCAAGAACAATCAAGAACACGATTCAAGAAGTAGAAAACGTGTTCTTGCGTGTTTCCTTCTCTCAAAAGTAGTCTAAAAATCTCCTAAAACTATTGGGTAATGTATATATAAAATAAACCTAACATAGGGTATTTATAGGAGTCCAGGAAATAAACCCAAAAATAGATTTTTCGGAATCCCGCGTCGCCTGGTAAACCACCCTGACGGACCGTCACATGCTTGACGGACCATCACGGTGGCCGTCTCCCTTAGACAGTAGCGCTGCCTCACTTAACGGTCTACTTGACGGACCGTCACCTTGGTGACGGACTGTCACGGTGGCCGTCACCACTAGGCAGTGGTGCTGCCTCATTTGGCGGCCAACTTGACGGACCGTCACCTTGGTGACTGGCCGTCACCTTGGTTGTCACTCTTATCCAAAGGCGCTCTTTTGATCGTATTTCCTTCCTTTACTACGTTTGTCTCCATTTTCTGCAAATATAACATAAAAACATCAAAAACGACGACGGTTGCTTAAAAACTCGCGATTATTCTTAGTTAAAGGAGGCTAAAATGCCGTAGAATGGCGGCACATCAACGACCGCGTACACTTTCTTGTGTGTTAGGACGCAACAAGTTTTTGCCGCCGTTGCCGGGGACTTAGAAATTAATTATTTATCTATATTAGACTTTTTCTTCTTATTTATTTATGTTTTTGTACATATTTTATTTTCTTTTACAGATTGTTCTTTTTATTTTTTTTCGATACTCCTCTTAACATGACATCCAGGGATAAAGATCGGTTGATACTATTCATATGTTGGTAATCCTTGTCAGTATTGTGGAGGACCCCACCTGGGTTTCAATTGCCATTATATTCAAAGGGGCGGGTGGTGTGCACCTATCCAATCCTTTGAATTTAATGTATGTCATATATGTGGTGGTCAGGATGGTCATTCGAATGATTGTCCTAACTCTTATTCCCCTTCCCCAAGCTCCTATTATGATTCTTTTGTTGTTTATGATATTGATAGGGGTAATAAAGTGGAGGATGTGAATGATGCTCACCTTATTGATATGTTGAAGCAAATACTAGATAACCTCACAAAGATGACGACACAACTGATAGAAGGCAGAGTTGATCTCAGATAAGAGATAGACCAATTTGGCTCAAATATCCATTACTTGAAGGATCACTTGAAGAAAAAGGTTGAGGCATCTAATGCCCAATCATCAATTGTTGTGGATACTGTCCAACTAGTGGAACATAAAGAAGAATTCCATCCATTCAACTATGCTTTATTTATTTGTGCTGATGTTGAGGAGATGTATGAAAGTGAGCATGTCATAAACAATGCAAGTTTGGGAATAGGTATTGTTAGACCTCATTCTAATCACTTTTCTACATTGTGTTTGGATGATTACATAAAAATTTGAGTCATTTGAGCTAGTGGAGAAATGTGTAGATGAGGAACAAGGTCCTTACATTCTAAAATTTGCCACACCAAAACGACAAAATGACATTCCTCACTTAAGGGCCAAGAAGTTCAAGATGCGACATCATTTACTTGGTTCTTTCATCTTTATACCACCGCCTCTTAAGTGGAGAAGAAAGTTTGATGCAAAGTTAGGGGTGCAATTCATAAGTTCTACGTGGAAAGAAGAGTGGTGTAGTGATGGCGTCGTGCCGCGATGTTAAATCATGCGCTTGTTGGGAGGCAACCCAATTTGTAGTATAGCTTCTTATTGTTTTATAGTGTCACGTTTTTGTTTTTGTTTTGATTTTACCGGTTTGGGGAACTCTAAGTACCCGAATTTGAAAGCTAAGGAGCATGGTTTAAGCTTAAGTGTGGGTCGTTTACCCCTTTCATCAAAATTGAAGAAACATGTTGTTAGCTAGGCCCTAGAGGGCCTCAGGGAGTATTTCTCACCCTTCTTCTTCATCTTTTTCTCTAAACTGCTTTGGGGACAAATCATGATTTTAAGTGTGGGGTGGGAATTCTTCCGATAACTATGAGTTTTAGGGTGAGTATGTCATAGAAGTTTATTTTATATAAAAAAATACAAAAAGATTTTTTTAGTTTTTTTTTAGAGGCATATCTCATTCACCCCTTGATTTTTCTTTTCGGTTCTTTTCCGAGGGGGTGCCCTTTGAACCGGGTAGTTTTTATTTTTTAGGAGTAGTTTTATCTATTTATTAGTCATAGATAGAGAAATTTTCTCGACGATGGATGGATGACGACCGTCTTTAGAGAAAATTAGTCATAGGAAGGAGAAATATTAGAAATCATAGCCTTTTGAATGCTAGGTGCTTTGCCTAGGTATACACTAGACGTCATGGATAATACACTCAAAAGAAGCATAAAAAATAAGAAACTTCATTTAGAGACGCATAAGCTCTTTAACTTGACTCAAAAAACCTAGAGATGGGATTAATAATGTTAATTCATTCAATTTGATTGTGTGGTGAATATGAAGTCTTAGAAAGCCATTTTTGAACCATTGTGCCATGTGTGGTGAGTGTTTGTTGTGTTTTTTGTATATCTTGATATCTAGAACTTGCCCCGTGTGTGTATGAAATGAAACATAGTATTGACTTGTGGGATATGATCAAGGCATTTCTTTGTAATCCACTTCTTTTTTACTATTGTTTGTGCCACCCTTTATATTATTCTTAGTTAAGAGCCTTTGAGCCTTAAGACTATTTCTTTTACTAGCCGCATGGTTAGCCTATCCTCTTTATTTGATTACCCTATATTAATTTGATCCAAGGAGCCCCTAATTCACTTTGTAGTTGAAAGACTTAAAGAAAGAAGGGAACAAAAGAGAAAAGGTAAAAAGATAGAGGGAGGTTGGTATGGTAAGAATAAGAATTAGATGTGGTGCCCTTGTGAAAAATAATTTGTATGTTGGTAGTAAGAAGAGGAAAAACAAACAAAAAATAAATTAGTTTAGAAAAATCTTCTTGATACCAATAAGTGAATGAAGGTTAAGGGCAATAAACCAAAATAAAAGAGGTGAGTTTGAAGGGAAATATGAACATAAGTTTAAGTTGAGGTGATATAAGGAAAAGAGTGAAAAAGTTTAAAGTAAGCGTCTTAAAGTGCATAGGGAAAGTAGTCACTACTGGCCAAAGTGTTCCTACACGTCCCTTAGCCGACATTACAACCTATGAAAGTCCTTTTGATCCTACAATTCTGATGCTTTGTTAATAGAGTATTACACTAAGGGTAAGCCTATGGTATATCTTGTATGCATGAAACTTTCTTTGAGAGAGTGAGCGAATTTCTTATCTATATGTCTTAATTTGAATATGTATGTATGATGCGAGCTAGGGGCATCTCTCTCAAATGTGAGGGCACAAAATGGTGAAAACTTGGTGTACTAACGATGGCTATATTCATATATGATCATCTTTGCATATTTTTCATGAAGAGTCAGTTTTAGAGGTTGTGTGGTTTCAATGAAGGGTCTGTGAAAAAATGATTGATGTATGCATGATGAGTGGATTATGGGTCATGATTGAACTGTCTAGTTAAATTGGGTGTGAGTAGACCTGGTCAATTGGTGTCTTAAGATATGAAATGTTATAGGGTATGTAGTGATTTTTTCGAGGACGAACAAAGGTTTAAGTGTGGGGTGGTGATCTTGGGAGTATTTATACGCCTAATTTCCTCATTTACCCATGTTTTAGCTTTGTTTTGAAGGCAAAATTGATGTATATCCTTATGATTATTTGCATTTTCATGGTGGTGAGCTAATATATGTGATTAGTTGCTTTGTAGGGAAAAAGATGGAGAAAAACAATCCAAGAGAGCTAAACCGGAAGCATAAAAACATTGGAAAGGAGTTAGCAACGTTCCGGGAGAAAAAGAGAGAAAAAGAAGAAAGTCTGGGCTATGGCGCATCGGTGGCGCATCGCCCCAGCCCCCAAACTACTGAGGGATGGGGCTGGCGCATTGGAGGCAAGTCGCCCCAGCCCTGTCTGGCACTATGGGTGGCGCGCTGCGCCAGAGGCATACCTGGAAATTTTTCAGCTTTTTTTCTACTCCAAATCCAAGTAGAAAAAGGGGTTTGTTTTCCTCCTACTCTATAAATACATCTCAAATCACGATTTTTACAAAACCTTTGACCTACGAAGAGCTAGGAGCCACCGTGGAAGCCGGAGAATATTGGTTTCATCTTTTCTTCTCCTTTATTATTTATTTTTACGTTTTTCCTTTGGATGAATAGTGGTAATTGCTCCATGTCTATGTGGAGTTAAACTTCTCATTCTAGGATTGTGGTAGCTAACTACATGATTGTTGAATTAAACGATTGATTCAATTATTTGTTTATCATATTAGTTGTTCTTATATTCATGTGCTTACTATTTTAATGCATCGCTACCATTAAAATAAATCTATAATCTCTTTGTGAACTCGAGAGAAGAATCATTGAGATAGAACGAAGAATATAGGGAGCAAGACCTCTCTTTTGTTACGTAAAGGGTAGGTTAGCGACTAGGATAGAGATATACCTAGAATGCCTTGCTTGGTTCATACGGGAAGAAATATAAATGCTTTTAAAATAAGATGTCACATCCCCGCTCAACGATGTAGTTGTGATGTTATTTCGAATAGGCAACTAGAGGCTCGAGAGACCATAGTTGTAATATCAACCTCGGAATCAACAACTAGATAAATAAATAAGCCGATGAAATTGCTTACTCAACATGATTGTTAGCGAATCCATAGTCCTAGATCGATTTCATCACATTGGTTACGTGAAAATCTGCTCTTTGTTTGGTTAATTGTTCATTAGTTAACTTCTTCTTTTTATTTATAGATTAGTTAATCATCACCTTTGGAATTTTACGCTTGGATAAATAATTAGAACTAGCTTAATTTAGTGAATAGTCAATCGACAAGTCCCTGTGGGTACGATATCTGGACTTACAATCCTATATTACTTGTACGACCGCGTATATTTGCGTGTGCGTTAGGACGCAATAAGTTTTTGGCGCCGTTGCCGGGGACTTAGAAATTAATTATTTATCTATATTAGACTTTTTCTTTTTATTTATTTAAGTTTTTTTACATATTTTTTTTTTCTTTTGTAGATAGTTTTTTATTATTCTTTTTTTTTGATACTCCTCTTAACATGACATCCAGGGATAAAGATTGGTTGAAGGATCAGTACTATTCATACGTTGGTAATCCTTGTCAGTATTGTAGAGGACTCCACCTAGGTTTCAATTGCCATTATATTCAAGAGGGTGGGTGGTGTGCACCTACCCAATCTCTTGAATTTAATGTATGTCATGTATGTGGTGGTCAGGATGGCCATTCGAATGGTTGTCCTAACTCCTATTCTTGTACAAGTGTGGTGTGTATTCATTATGGTTGTGATTATTGTGATATCGGTGATTCTTCAATTGGCTCAGGTATTGTTGGGCGACTTCCCACTCACACGCAAGTGTACGTGGTCGTCCAAGTAATATAGATTGGTTAGTCCGGATATCATTCCCAAGAGACTTATGACTTAGCAAATGTTCTAATTTATTCGTATACCGCTGAAATAAATAAGTATGAAAGTAACTAGAATATGATTTTTATAGTAATTAAAGAACTAAAATAAAATGACAGAATTAAATATGAGTAAGTAATGATTTTTTTGTTCCAAGTTTAGAGAGAATTCCAGGGTTACAGCTTTATTACACAATCATAAGTAGTAGTCATTAGAATCGACTTTTTCGTTCACCTAGTTGTTGATTTTGGGGTTGATTTTACAACTATGGTCTTTCGAACCTCTAGTTGCCTATCCAAAATAGCATCACAACTACATCGTTGAGCGGGGATGTGACATCTTATTTTAAAAGCATTTATATATCTTCTCATGTGAACCAAACAAGGCGTTCTAGGTATATTCCTATCCTAGTCGCTAACCTACCCTTTACGTTACAAAAGAGAGGCCTTGCCCCTTATATTCCTCAATCTACCTTGTTGATCCTTCTCCCGAGTTCACAATAATGTTATATATTTATCTTAATGGCGACCAAGCATCAAAATACTAAACACAGGAATATAAGAACAACTAATAATGGCAAACAAACAATCAATCCAAATTCTTACTAATTAATCATGTGTTTGTAGCCATAACCCCAAAACAAGGGTTCTTAGCCACTCATGTTAATCAAAAACACAAGTAAAAATGTTTTCATCCAAAGTTATGGCTAAGAAAAGGAAGAAGAAAAGAAACCTAATGGTGAAATCTAATCTCTGCCTTATGCTCTGAAAATATGATAGAACCCTTTCAAAAGACGCAAAAGGTTCAAATTATAGGGCTTGGGAAATTACCCCTTTTCCTTCTTAGAATCGGACTAGGAAAAAGCTGAAATTTTGGTCGGGATAGTGGCTGGCGCGATGCGCCACTGATGCGCCAGGCATGGGCTTTGGCAGTTCCACCTCTGGGGCAGCGCGCCAACAAGGATCCTGGATGGCCCTGCGGATGTTTGGGGCCTGGTGCACCACGCCAGGTGTGCTCCAGTGCCTATTTTTGCTTCTTTGTTTGCTCCCGAGCATTCCTCTATGTCACTTCCATGCTTTACTCTTCCATTTTGTCTTTCCATGGTTACTTTCCCACGTTATTTCACCTGCAAGCCTCTAATCATGTGTCTTAGTACAACATATAGCAATTTAACTCAAAACACACAATATATAGTAAGTAATGCTCTTAAAACACAAGGCAAACATGGGTAAAATACGATAAATGGGCATATAAATATACCCAAGATCACCACCCCACACTTAAACCTTTGTTCGTCCTCGAACAACTCTACTCTCTATGCTATGCTTTACCATAAACACCTAAGGAACTCTCCCTCCTCACTTGTAAGCGGCCAAACAATTTTAATCATGCTTTCGTAGTTCACGTAGTGAGCAACATCAAAACAACACTTGTTAGCTTAAAGATCCTTCACTTGAAACAACAAAACCTCTATAACCAACTCTTCCTCATAATATCGGGCCAACATATCTATGTGTAAACAACGCAAGTAACAACACTACCAAATACATGACATGAGTGCCCTCACAATTTAGTATTACCCCTATGTTTTCAATCACAACAATCTACTTTAAATGGGGCATTTTGAATCAATAAAACACTCACTCTCTCAAAAGATGTTTCAAATATATCATAACATACTATAGGCTTTCCCATAGTGTATAGTGAATTCAACAAAGCAATCACATTCATGAAATCAAAGTGACTTTCATTTGGTTGTAATGTCGGTTTCGGGACGGGTAGAATACTTTTAGTCATAAAGTGACTCTTTTTCCTATTGCACATGACACTACATTTTTACTCTTTTCTTCATCCTTCTTTCTTAGTTTCTCCTATGTTCACACCTTCTTGTACTACCAGTTATTCCACCTTCTTTTCGCCCTTTATTTGATGCGTACTTGTTGCTAGCAAAACTTATTTCTTTTTATTTCTCTTTTTTTTTTTCAAACTCGTTTGACTCCTAACAACAAGCACTTTAAAAGATTTAACCAGGATCTACATCATTATTTCACTACACTCACCTTCACTTTCATCTACCCTTCTCATCTTCTTTCCCTTTTTTACTTTTCGAGCTCATAGTGCATTAGGGACTTTCATTTGGATCAAATTCATAGGGTATCAACAAAGTGGATAAGCTCATTATGTGGCTTAACAAAAACATAGGCTTCAAGGCTCAAAGGGGCTTCACTAATGGAAATGTCAAGGTGGTACAAACAATCATCCAAGAAACAAGAAAAATGGGCTTTTCAAGAAAATGCCTTAAACATATTCCACAAATTTCATGCTAGTTAACGTTCACACACATGTGGGGTAAGTTCTAGATGCTACTCTTTGCAAGAAATCAATCAAACTCTCACACACACGGCACCATGAAGCACATATAGGAGGATTACACTTGCATGCTTACACATAAACATATTGAGTGAATTTACACAATTAAGCCCATTTCTTCGTCATTTGAGTCCAGTTAAACAGCCTATGTATTTCTCATGAAGTTCCCACTCACTTACCTGGCTTCGCATGAACTACCCACGACGTCTCACAAAGCTTCAAGTAGGATTTTTAAGTTCCAAAGGCACGGTTTCTAATCTTACAATCCTATGACTAATTTTCCCTTAAGACGATCGTCATCCATCCATCATCGGGATAAGTCATTACTACTATGACTTACCTAGAACTCTATCCTAAAAAAAAAATCTACCCGGTTCAAAGGGACTATCCTCAGGAAAAAAACCAAAAACAAGAGTCGAGGAACCCAACCTAAAAACAAAAAATACAAAACAAACCTAACTAAGTATACTACTAACCATTCTTCTTAACAGCTAAAAACCAGTCACACGAAGCTTACAGCACTCAAGATATAGCAATGAAAATCATAGAAAGTCATTTCTCCACCCCACACTTAAACATAGCACTGCCCTCAATGCTTCAAATAATACAAAAAATAAAGAGTGTGAGAAGGAACTCCCTGGGCCTCTAGGCGTCGTCCTAATCATCATCAGGAATGAATTCCTGATCCTGCTCAGCTGTCACATCATCAATCGCCATCAAAATAGTCCTAGCATTATCGACCTCATCATCATCGTCATTACTGTCATGTACGATTGGCTCATCATCATCCAACGGCTCCTAAAATGCCGGCCCCATCTTGCACATAAAAATTGTGTTCTCAGTTATCGGGTACCGGTCGCTCAAAGCTATCATCTCCTCCTCGGTCGCAGGTCGACCGCCAATTCGCAATTGTATCTCTGCCATCCTATACATTTTGCCCATCCAACTATCATCTCAAGCCTGTCGGTCGGCATTGAAAAGTACCGACCCGTGTGAAGTATCTTGGGGCTTTGTCTTTGTCACATCAACCAGTTGACTTACAAGGTACGGGATTTGAGGTGGAACCAAATCGTGAATTTCTTCCTCAATATTCTCTTGCCTTAGAAATTGGGTAACCAATCCTTCATAGCAGTAACGCCATCTTTTGTTATTGCAAAATTTCATCATGTTGTGCCTCAGTACCGAAGACACATTGATTTGCATTCCCTTCATGAGCATGTACACCAGAACCACCCTATATTTGGTCACCTCAATTGTGTGCTTGCATGGTAGAAGAGTTCTACACACAATTTTTAACCACACTCTAGCTTCTTGGCTGAAATATGCATAATGTAGGGTGGCATGCCTCCCCGTGTCTTTACTTCTTTCCCAACGAGCCGTTGAACTCATGCCACAAATTGTGTGACAGATACTCTGTATGGTGGCTCCTCTTTCATCTCCAGGTAGGGGTTGCCATCAACATGTGGCATTCCCAAGAAGTCATTTAGGACCTGTGTGGTAAATCGGATGACCTTCCCTCGAACTCCCATTTTTTGACTTTTTCCTTCACATGTATGCCAGTTTGCGTAAAATTCCCTTACCATAGTAAGGTTGCACTCTCCTTGATCCTGGAAGATGTATTGGATTCCCAATCTGTAGACCATCTCATGAATTTGGGGGAATTCTGCTTGCAACCATGCCTCATCAACATGCTCATCTCCATGATACTTTGCTTCTTCTTGGGATTCAAACCAGTCAATCCCCTGAATACATATTGTTCTCTTCCCGAACTGTCGCGGGGGTGCCCCCGGATTCAAAGGAGCTGCTGTCCCAGATGATTCCCCTTTGCGGGACTTTTTGCTTGCCTTCGGTAACCAGTTTCTTTCCTCTTGGAGTCATTGTACCTATAACATACAAGTTACACAAATCAGCCCAGTACAATTAGAGCTAGCTAAATCAGTGTTTTTATAGGGTCATAACCACTCCACACTTATTTTACTAGCAATGGTGTCTATAGGTTGATGACATGAGGTACTCAGACTTCCCTCTTTCAACACAAGTTTAGTTTTGTCATCCTAAGGCACCATATCCACTAAATAATTTCCACAAGTACATTCCAAACAATTCTCAAGGATTCTCTACCATTTTTCAAGATTAAACACTATTCAAGGCCACAACTTCATTCCATGCACTACACATTCATCATAATTTTTCTTGAAGTTTTAGAGTGACCCATCTCTTTCTACTACTTACTTTGCTTTCCATAAACCAAGATCCAACACAAAACAAGAAACAAAATTCGAAATCCACCAATATTAGTGTATATAAGAAAAATAATATTCTTTTGTGGGTGTATTTTAATCTTTCAAGCCTTCATTGGTGGAAAAAGTTTCAATTCTTCCAACAAGACAAACAAAGTTTACACCCACAACTCTTGATAATGGAAAGCATAAATAAGAAGTAGGGAGTGTTAGAAAGTAAAGGGAGTTCTTACCTTGAGAAATTATGGAGAATGTTAAAGCTTGAGGTGGGCAACAATGGAGGAAGGAGAGAGAATTTGAGAGAGAATGGGAGAGGGGCGACGCTGCACTTTGAAGAATGAAGAGAAAAATTTAGGATTTAGGGGTTTTTAAGGAGTAGGGAGTCAAGATTTTAGGTCTTGGGTCGGTTGACCCTTGACCCGCCCCTTTTTCTAAATAAGTAGAATGCCTAGTGGGACTCATGGGGTGGCGCACCATTGCTGCACCAAAACTGGCGCTCGGAAGTTGTTCCCCTAGGGTGACGCGCCTGTAAGGTGCCAAGGAGGGTTGTCAGTAGTTTTTCCCATGGCGTTGTGCGCAAGAGCTGCGCCAGTTGAGGCGCTTGGTTGTTCGGGTCTTGGGGCGATGCGCCATAGACGCGCCTGTCTGGAATCTACCTGGGGCAGTGCGCCCACGTCGCGCTATGTGAGGGTGTCAGTTGTTTTGCCCATGGGGCGGCATGCCAGAGTTGTGCCCAGCTGGGTTCCTTCATGGTTCAGTGTGCCATTAAGGCGCCAGACTGCCTCTTCGGGAGTTTGGTCCTTGGGGAGGTGCGCCAAGGCTCTGCCAGACCTCTGGGACTCTATTATTTTTTTACTTACCTCTCCCCATGTCGTACTTAGCTCGCAATTTTCCTTTTTCTTCCTACAAAAATGACAAACCATTAGAAAAATGGTGGGTTACCTCCCACTTAGCGCCTTAGTTTTGGTCGTGGCACGACTCATATTTTTGTATTTTTGATATTTTTGTCCTACACTATTACAATTCATTCATGGGTTGCCTCCCACGCAGCGCCTAATTTAACATCGGGGCACGATGCACCTCAAAAATCACTCATCTGATAGGGTGATTGAGGTTTTCTCCCTATCCATATGCTCAGGCAAATAATGCTTCACTCATTGACCATTTACCAAGAATGTACCCATTTTATCGGCTCTCCAGAGTTCCACTGCGCCATGTGGAGTCATCCGCACTACCTCAAATGGTCCTGACCACTTAGACTTAAGCTTTCCGGGGAAAGGTTTCAGCCTTGAGATGAATAGGAGGACCCTTTTGACCAGGTTCAAACGAGCGCGGAAGGATGTTCTTGTTGTGCCACCTCTTTGTCTTCTCCTTTTAGAGCTTGGCATTCTCATACGCGTGCAACCTAAACTTATCAAGTTCGTTAAGCTGCAGTTGCCTCTTCTGCCCCGCTAGGTTCCTCATCAAGATTTAGCTTCTTTATAGCCCAATAGGCTTGGTGTTCTAACTCTACTGGCAGATGACAAGACTTACCATATACGAGCCGATAAGGAGAAGCTCCAATGGTTGTTTTGTAGGCAGTTCGATATGCCCATAGTGCATCATCCAGCTTCTCAGCCCAATCCTTCCTCTGTGCATTCACAGTCTTCTCTAGAATCTTCTTCACTTCCCAATTCGATACCTTAACATGTCTGCTAGTTTGGGGATGATATGCAGTAGCTACCTCATGACGCACCCCATACTTAGCAAACAATTTTCTGAACTAGTTATTGATGAAATGAGTCCCACCATCACTGATTATAGCTCGTAGAGTACCGAATATTGTGAATATGTTCTTCTTGACAAACTTCAGTACCACCTTTGCATCATTGGTTGGGAGGTTTACCGCTTCTACCCACTTAGACACATAATCCACCGCAACAAGTATATACTTGTTGCCACAAGAAGGTTGGAAGGGTCCCATAAAGTCGATCCCACATACATCGAAGATCTCCACCTCAAGGATATTCTTCAAAGGCATCTCATACCTTCTAGAGATAGCTCCAGTCCTCTGGCACTGATCACATCCTTTGACGAAACCTACTGCATCCTTGAATATCATAGGCCAATAGAAACCTGACTTTACCACCTTATGTGTTGTACGCTTTCCTCTATGATGTCCCCCATAAGGAGAGGAATGACAACTCTCTAAGATCTCCCTCACATGATTTTTTGGAATGCATCTTCTAATTATTTGATCCAGAACTTGTTTGAACAAGTAGGGCTCATCCCACAGATAAAATCGTGAGCCATGATATAGCTTCTTCTTCTGTTGTGTAGTGGCTTCCAGGGGGTACATCCCACTCACCACTAAGTTGATAAGATCAGCATACCATGGTAGCTCAACAACACTTAAAGCTAGGAGTTGTTCATCTAGAAACTCCTCTCTGATATGTCCTTCATTAGGCACATGAGACCAATCTTCAAGCCTAGACAGATGATCCGCGACTTGGTTCTTTGTGCCCTTTCGATCCTTTATCTCTAAATCAAACTCTTGAAGAAGCAAAATCCACTGAATAAGTCTTGGCTTCGCATCTTTCTTGCTAAATAAGTAGCGGATTGCATCATGATCCTTATACATAATCACTTTCATTCCCACAAGATAGGAGAGAAATTTATCAAAAGCAAAGACTAATGCCAGCATCTCTTTCTCAGTAACTGTGTAGTTTGTCTGAGCCAAATCAAGTGTCTTACTCGCATAATAGATAGAATGAAATA
Organism: Jaltomata sinuosa; assembly: GCA_003996215.1. NCBI lineage: Eukaryota > Viridiplantae > Streptophyta > Magnoliopsida > Solanales > Solanaceae > Jaltomata > Jaltomata sinuosa. Next base: position 167,526 of record QJPP01000407.1, read on the forward strand.
CCTTGTTGACTCTCTGACCCAACACAGCTCCAACCATAATATCACTAGGGTCACACATAAGCTCGAAAGGCAACTCCTAATTTGGTGCAATCAAAATCAGAGCTTCGATCAAGAGCTTCTTCAGATTCTCAAACGCCTTAACACAGTCATCACCGAATTCATACTTTACCTCTTTCTCAAGCAGCTTGCACATCAGCCTAGATATCTTGGAGGAATCTTTAATGAAGCGTCTGTAGAAATCTGCATGACCAAGAAAACTACGAACACCTTTCACAGAAACTGGAGGTGGTAGTTTCTCAATAACTTCTATCTTCGCGCGATCCACTTCTAGCCCCATCTTTGACACTTTATGGAAAAGGACGATGCCTTTCGTGACCAAAAAGTGGCACTTCTCCCAGTTAAGCACCAGATTTTTCTCCTCACATCTTGCCAATACCCTATTCAGATTCTGAAGACAAGTGTCAAACGACTTCCCAAACACAGAGAAGTCATCCATGAATACTTCAATGATCTCTTCCACCATATTAGAAAAAATAGCCATCATACACCTCTGAAATGTAGATGGCACATTACAAAGCCTAAAGGGCATACGCTTGAAAGCATATGTGCCATACGGACAGGTAAACGTCGTCTTATCTTGATCCTCTGGCACTATAGCTATTTGATTGTAGCCAGAATATCCATCTAAAAAGAAAAAGTACTCCTGGCCAGCTAACCTATCCAACATCTGATCAATGAATGGGGTGGGATAGTGATCCTTCCAGGTGGCTTCATTCAATTTCCGGTAGTCCATGCAAATCCTCCACCCAGTGACTATACACATCAAAATCGGCTCATCCTTCTCATTTGTTATCACGATTATCCCCTCTTTCTTGGGTACATATTGCACAAGACTGACCCACTTGCTATCTGAGATTGGGAAAACAATACCTACATCTAGCCACTTGATCACCTCTTTTCGCACTACATCCTCCATGGGAGGGTTTAATCTCCTCTGATGTTGTGCCATGGGCTTGTACCCTTCCTCCATGTAGATCTTATGCATACAAAATGATGGGTTGATCCCATGAATGTCAGACATATGCCACCCAATTGCTCTATTTCTCTTCTGCAACACTAATAGGGCCTCTTTCACCTGTGCTTCATTCAACCCAGCCGCGAGAATTACTGGAAGAGTATCATCTTCTCCCAAATATACATACTTCAGAAACAGTGGGAGTGGTTTCATATCTAACTTTGGGGCCTCTTCAGTAGACAGCTTGGGAGGAGGTCCCAAAGGTCTATTTAGAGGCTCAAACTCCATAGTACTAGACAACACCCAAGTTGCTTCCAAACATTCAACCATTTCATGTGTTGCTGTATCTCCATACAAATTTGTCCCTGTGAGGGCTCTCTCCAATGGATCTTTGGAGGTTATGAGCAGCATCCCTGATTCTATGTCCACCATAGTAATAGCCGATAACTCCTCATATAACGCAGGCAACTTCATTGCCTTAAAAATATTAAAAACTTCCACCTTGTCATGCGCTCTCATGGTGAGTTGCCCTGCTACCACATCTATCAATGCTCTGCCTATAGCCAATAGTGAACATCCCAAAATAAATGGAACTTCCGGGTCTGGTTAAAAATCCAAGATCACAAAATCCACCGGAAAGATCAACAAACCAATCTGCACCAATACGTCTTCTATTATTCCCTCAGGTCTAGCCAAGGATCTGTCTGCCAATTGCAGAACAATTGTAGTGGGGCGAGGACTACCCAACCCCATCTTTTTAAAGACTGAAGATTGCATTAGGTTGATATTTGCCCCAAGATTGCATAGTGCTCAAGCTATAACTTTCTGGCCAATGGTGATCTCAATAGTGAAACTTCCCGGATCTTTCAGTTTGGTTGGCAATTTGTTCTGAATCTGAGATGTGCATACTTCTGTGAGAGCGACTGTGGCATATTCGGTTAGCCTAGTATTGTTTGCCACAATGTCATTGATATATTTCGCATACTCCAGGACTCCCTGAAGAACATCTATGAGGGGGAGATTAAGGTGTACCTGCCTCAAGAGGTCAAGAAATTTCTTGAATCTAGCCTCCTCTCTCTGTTTGATCAATTTTTGTGGGAATGGTGGGGGAGGCTTCACAATAACTTCACCTTCTTTCACCTCTGTCTCTGCACTAGATTTAGCCTTTCCGGTTGCAACCTCAACTACCTTGGGATCTGCTTGCTTCGGTGCCAGCTCTTTCAGCTCTAGCCCACTTCGGGTAGTGATTGCATTCACCTGCTTTGGATTTGGGTCAGTATCACTTGGAAGAACACCCTGTGGTCTCATATTATGTGCTCCAGCTAACTTCCCCACTTACTTTTCTAAATTTTGGATAGGAGTTTTCTGATCTTTCATATCTGCTTCATACTTATCTTGGATTTCCATGATCGACTTTAGAATGTCCTCTATGTTGCTTGGCACGACCGCAGGCTTGTTGTTTCCAGCAAACTATTGATTCTGCCCTTGGTTCCTGAATTGATTCTGGCCTTGGTTATTTCTGTATGACAGGTTGTCCTCAAGTTTGCATTGTATACATTTCCATAACTCTGATTTCCACCTCTCTGAGCATACCCAACAAAGTTCATAGAATCCGGATTTGCTGCACAATCTTCCAATAGATGGTCTCCCCCACAAGTATCACAAAACTGAAGAGCTGCAGGCTGTACTGCATTCATTTATGCCTGACTGTTCCCAAGAACTAACTTGTTGAGGACCGTAGCTATATTACTCATCTGATTAGCCATAGATTCCACCTTGGAAAATAAAGCCGTGTTGGAATCTACCTCAAGTAACCCGGCAACCTTCTTCGGTGTGGCTCTGCTGGTGTCTGTGTTCCATTCTGGATTACTCTGTTCCATCCTCTGCAAAAGAGTGTACAACTGATCATATATATTCTCTAGTGCTTGCCCGTTTGCTGCACAGTCTAGCATAATCTTTGATTGAGGATCTAGACCTTCAATGAATTTGTGAACCAAAACCTCGTTCATCTGCTGGTGATGAGGGCAGTCTATGAGAAGGGACTTAAATCTCTCCCAAGTTGTGTAGAGATTTTCACCATCTTTCTATCTGAAACTCAAAATCTCGCTACCGCATCAACAATTTCTGGGCCAAATCATTTCACGAAGTGATGGAGTTTGGCGGCTCAGCTTTCAACCATCTCCTCGCTTCCCCAAGTAAGGAAAATGGAAATAGTGTCAATCTAACATAGTCCTCTGTGACCCCAGTAGGTATGAATCTATCACTAGTCTCCAGAAAATTCTGGAGATGTTGTTTTGGGTCCTCATGTGATATGCCCGTGAACTAAATTGGTGTGCAAGAGTTGCACCATGTTCTGCTTGAGTTCAAACCACCCACCTGGCGTGGGTTTCCAAATGCTATTGGTAACATTAGTCACAAGTGGGATTGCCACATCAGCACTGGCCTTAGTGTTGCCATTTCTATAGGAACAACTTCTGGCTGCTCAACGATTTGGACCGGATTCTCAACCACCTCCTTAAACTTGATAGGATAAAGTGTTGCTGCCCTTCTCCATTGATGAAATAGTCATTTAGGTTCAGGGTGTGGTTCTACTAGGTCTTTCATCCTTTCCAGTTTGTTGACAGTTCAAAGTTTATACCTGCAGATTTTTCCAAAAGCTAAGATCAAGTTGTCAATACTTGAATAATAAAGTCGTATAAGAAAATTTAGAAATTTGCTAATTTCTAAGTCCTCGGCAACGGTGCCAAAAACTTGTTAGGCAACTTCCCACTCACACGCAAGTGTACGTGGTCGTCCAAGTAATATAGACTGGTTAGTCCAGATATCGTACCCAAGAGACTTATGACTTAGCAAATGTTCTAATTTATTCGTATACCACTGAAATAAACAAGTATGAAAGTAACTAGAATAAGATTTTGATAGTAATTAAAGAACTGAAATAAAATGACAGAATTAAATACGAGTAAGTAATGATTTTTCGGTTCCAAGTTTAGAGAGAATTCCAGGGTTAAAGCTTTATTACACAATCATAAGTAGTAGTCATTAGAATCTACTTATTCGTTCACCTAGTTGTTGATTCTGAGGTTGATTTTACAACTATGGTCTTCCGAACCTCTAGTTGCCTATCCAAAATAGCATCACAACTACATCGTTGAGCGGAGATGTGACATCTTATTTTGAAAGCATTTATATATCTTTCCGTGTGAACCAAGCAAAGCGTTCTAGGTATATTCCTATCCTAGTCGCTAACCTACCCTTTACATTACAAAAGAGAGGCCTTGCCCCTTATATTCCTCAATCTACCTTGTTTATCCTTCTCCCGAGTTCACAACAATGTTATATATTTATCTTAATGGCGGCCAAGCATCAATATACTAAACACAGGAATATAAGATCAACTAATAATGGCAAATGAACAATCAATCCAAATTCATACTAATTAATCATGTGTTTGTAGTTGTAATCCCAGAACAAGGGTTCTTAGCCACTCATGCTAATCAAAAACACAAGGTAATATGTTTTCATCCAAAGTTATGGCTAAGAAAAGGAAGAAGAAAAGAAACCTAATGGTGAAATCTAATCTCTGCCTTATGCTCTGAAAATATAATGGAACCCTTACAAAAGGCGCACAAGGTTCTATTTATAGGACTTGGGAAATAACCCATTTTCCTTCTTAGAATCGGACTAGGAAAAATCTGAAATTTCAGTCGGGATAGTGCTTGGCGCGACGCGCCACTGATGCACCAGGCCTGGGCTTCGGCAGTTCCACCTCTGGGGAGGCGCGCTAACAAGGCTCCAGGTGTGCTTCAGTGCCTATTTTCGCTTTTTTGTTTGCTCACGAGCATTCCTCTATGTCACTTCCATGCTTTACTATTCCGTTTCATCTTTCCATGGTTACTTTCCCGCGTCATTTCACCTGCAAGCCTCTAATCATGTGTTTTAGTACAACATATAGCAATTTAACTCAAAACACACAATATATAGTAAGTGAGTCTCTTAAAACATAAGGCAAACATGGATAAAATACGATAAATGGGCATATAAATATGCTCAAGATCAGGTATCATGCCTGGTACAGTTCATTGATTGGCTCGGGTACCACGCCTAGTACAAGTTACTCACTAGTTGGCTCGGGTACCATGCCTGGTATAGGTTACTCATTGGTTAGATCGGGTACCATGCCTAATATAGATTATACTATAGTTGGATCGTGTACCACTCCTGGTACAGGTCTTTTAATTATTGGCTTGGTACCACGCCTGGTACGGGTTTACTTGTTATTTATTGATGTTCATTACATGATTGATTCCTTGAGGGAACGGGGTTTATATGATATTGGTGTTCTTTACATGTTAGTTTCTTGATTGAACTGGGCTTGTCTGTTGGTTGATGTTCACTACATGTTGGTTCCTTGAGTGAACCGAGCTTATCTATTATTGATGTTTGGTACATGTTTGTTCCTTGAGGGAACCAGGCTTATTTGTTGATTGATGTTCACTGTATGTTGGTTCCTTGAGTGAACCGGGCTTATATGTTATTGATGCTCATTGTATGTTGGTTCCACGGGAGGGCCTAGATTTATTATTACTTAACATATATATTGGCCCTTGAGTGTCCGGGTTGGTATGCATTTAAGGAATAAGGTGGTTTCTTCTGTAAACTGAGGTTGCATGTTAAATGCCATAAACGATGTCCTAGGGATCTTTGGGTGGTCCGGGTTATTAGCAAGTTATGACGTAGTTATAGGTGGTATGTCTACTTGCATAGTTGGGCATGTCTTATATGGTTATTGATTCTGGGTGTTGACTGGGAGTCTTATTGGTAGTCATAGGGACTTGGCTGATTCATGTTGTCTGGTTATATTTTGTTACCATTGTACATTCACAATCTCAATTTTGGCAAGAGTGACAGGCTGGCATAACGATGATGTCTGGGCTAGTTGGTCATAGGGCTAGAGGTTGTGAGGTGTATTATTGATGGGTTCAAGACAGGTGAGCTTGTAGGATCTACGGTTCTTAGGGAGTCAAGTATGACTGGGTTAGTGAATCAAGGCTAGTATTCGGCGAGTGCCTGATTCAGCGGGATGTCAAGGGTAAGTATCCTTGGGGGGTCTGGGTTACATGAAGAATGTGTAATAATTACATGTGGTCCATTACTTTGAGGGCTGGGAGCCAGGGTTATTGACTTAGAATCTTGAGTAAGGGTGAAGGGCTCGCTACAGGGATAGCTAGCTAATCGATAATAAGGCTGACAATTGTAAGGTGTCTCTAGTGTTTGACAAGATGGGCAGGCTTGGAGAGTCTAAGGTTTATAAGGGGTCAGCGTATGACCAGGTTAATGGAGTAGTGTCTTCTCTAATGTTCGAGTTGGCAGCGGAATAGGGAAATAAGGCTTGGAGGGAAAGGTGAATGGAATTCACGGGCAGCATATCTGGGTAATAAGAGTTGTTTATAAAGGACTATAACTGCTTAACTGTTATAATGCATGCTTCTTTTGGATATTTACATGATGTTATGTGGTGAATTTGAGTCAACCGATGATACCTACTAGTACGAGTTATTTGTACTGATACTACTCTTGCTATGCCTTTTTGGTATAGTCTGGTTGCAGGATCAGTGATCTTTCCTAGGTAAAGACGATGGTGATCTCTAACAGCTTCTACTCCTCTCTTTCTCTGGTGGGAGCTGTGTCTTGTTTGATTTTTGTACTATTCTTAGAAGCTCTTGTACCTATTTAGACTAGTTCCTAGGAAGGGTTCTCCGTTGTATTTTGTAAAGGATTTCATTGTACTCAAGTTTGTAATTATTTTTAAATATTAAAGATTATTTTTATATTTCTTATTTACTTTCGCTTTGCCTATTTTAAATCAAGTAATAAGGATTCTCCTATCTAGGTGATTTAGAGTAGGTTCCCTCAGGGCCTGGTAGTTGGGTCTTTACTACAAACCAAGAACCCTAACTTCACTTTATAAATAATTGCATTCAAAGTCCATCTCAGATAAGCTTTGACACTCACAAGAACACAGCTCTCTTACATATGAATATCATCTCACAAAGTGTTTTTCTATTCCTATTTCTAACACATAAAAAATTTATTTTGTTCTTTAGTTAGGATAGTCTTTAGCCTTTTAGTTCTTTAGTAGAGGCATACTTTGCCCACTTCTTAGTTTTTTCGTTTTGGTTCTTTTCTAAGTAGGAGCACTTTGAATTGAGTAACTTTTTATTTCTTTGAGTAATTTTTTTAGGTAGATTGGTTTTTTTCGATGATGGATGGTTCACGATCGTCTTGAGTGAAGTTAGTCATTAGATTCATTTGAATGCTAGGTGCTCAAGTTAGGTTCTTAATTGACCAAATAATGCAAGTTTAGTCTGGAATTCAAAAGCATGTTATGAAAAAGTGTTCGACTTCTTTTGAGACACCTAGGCTCAATTTCATGACTCTTGTATGATTATTGGCTTAAATTATAACTCTTATTGTTATTTGCTTAATTGAGGGTCAATATAGATCCATCTTGAGTTGAACATGTTCCATGCTTGTTAGGACTTTGTGATATTCCATGCTTTTACATTAATGTCTAGAACTTGCCGGTGTGTTTACAAAATTAAATGAGGAATGTTGAGTTTAGGAGATGATATAGGCACTCTTTTAATTAGACTATTTTTATCCTTCATTTTACCTATCCAAAAGTGATCCTAGTTAGCCTCATTGATCCTTTAGCCGGTTTTGTTGGTAGCCACATCTGAAGCTTAACACTTTTGCTCTAATTGACCTTAAATTTGATCAAAAACTCCTAATCACTTTAATTGGAAAAAATGAGAGTTGAAAAGAGTAGGAATAAAAAAAAGGGATTAGTTGAAGTTGGAAGCCTATAGAAAAGACTAAGGGTGCGAGTGTTGAAAAATTCATATGCTTTAGTATGAAGTAGAAAAAGAATAAAGAAATAATGAAAAAAGTAATAATTTGATTGCTACTTGCTAATGGTGTGTGAACTTGCTTAAAGAGATTGGAAAACAAAGAGGATCTATGGGTTAGAAGAGTAGAAGAGAAAGTAGTTGACTGAAGATTGAACAAAAGAATCAAACATTGTGATGTATTAAAGTGTTTAGGAAGGACAGTCACTATTTTATCCAAAATAATTCCTACTCGCCCTCATGCCTATATTACGATCCTGAAATTCCTACGTGATCTTAGATTTAATGTTCTTATATTAGTAGAGTAGTATAATAAGGGAAAGCCTATGGTTCATCATATGTTGCATGTGAAATTCTTTTGAGAGTGAGTAAAATCTTATCCTTGTACCCATGTATGTGATAATTTGTATTCTTGTGAGTGAATATGGGCAATCTCTTATTGTGAGTGAACATGGTTGATGAAAGATAGGTGAAGTATTTGATCTCTTGGTTAGGTGACTTGTGATAACGCCCAAACTACACCTCAAATTAACGAAGCGTAAGCGGTCGTAGTCAAATATAGAACCCAACTAGGTTGGGGTCGAATCCCACAGAGAATATGGTGAGAATTAAGTCTTTAGTGAATTAAGTGACTAGTCGTCAATAGTTTCCGGTAAAAATGGGGGGTTTTGTGTGATCAAATTGTAAACAAAACAAGCAATAATGTATGAGAAATAATCAGTAGGAGAATGAACTAGGGAAGTGTTTACCATGGCTTTGGTAACAATGTCGATTCTAGGCTTAATCGGGTTCTTTTTATATGCGTGTCACGATATGATTGAAGTAATGGTATCGTCTAAACGTCTCTCGACCAAATAAACAAATTTCCTTTTCTATTCTCTCGACCTCGAAAAGATGTGCTTTTTAGATTTCAATCCTAAACATCAAGTAGATTAATCCAGTTACGGCATTAATCATTAAGACGAGAGTTGGTAGTCTCGAATCCTTGTCGTTAATCAAGTTTCCCGGTTTTAATCTCTTTACTCAAGCAAATTAAACCTAGGCCTGTTCTAATATTTGCAACCACTAGAAAACGTGACATAAAGTATGATTAACAACGTGAATACATGTAAATTGAACCCGTCGCTACCCGGAATCTATATCGCTACTTTAGCCATGGCTCCCACAACCCTAGTTGCGGGAGTTTTAGTTACTCATGCTCGAAGAATAAAAGAAAATAATAAAGGAAAGAAGATTCTTACAATATGATGAAAATACCCTTCAATAATCCAAGAACAAGAAAATAACAAGATCCCCAAGAACGATCAAGAACACGAATTCAAGAAGAGCAAACGTGTTTCTTGATCTCAAAAACAACTAAAAACGTGTTTTAAACTAATGGGTGAACAACATGTAAAATAAACCTATCATAGGGTATTTATAGAAGTCAAAGAAACCAAATCCAAAACGGGTTAGGAGTCCTAAACGCGGACAGCCGCTGACGCGCGTCTGCCTTAACTTGACGGCCAGGCTGACGGACCGTCAAGCCAGTGACGGACCGTCGCCTGGACCGTCACTGCTAACCAGTGATGCCACTTGAAGTTGCTGCCTTGGTGTGATGGTCACTGTGATGGACCGTCACATGTGTGACGGGCCGTCACTCAGGCCGTCACTCTTAGGCAGAATGTTGTTTTTCGCGTATTTCCTTCCGTTTCCGTGTTTGTTTCCATTTCCTACAAATACAACATAAAAACATCAAAAACAACAACGGTTGCTTGAAACGTACGCATTGTTCTTAGTAAAAGGAGTCGAAGTGACATAAATTGGCGGCACATCCAACACCCTCAACTTAAAACGTTCGCTTGTCCTCAAGCAACATGACATAAAACAATACTACGACTCAACTAAGAAACAAACTCGTGTCTATAGCAACTCATGGTCATTCAAAACTTATTCCATTAAATCAAGCTCCCTCATAGCACACGAATGTATGAAACACTAACTTGCAAGGATCCAAACATGTCATTCCGAATATGATAGAACATTCTACATACACGCGCAGCTATCCTAACAATCAATAGACAATACAGACATTTTGGTGCCCTCACCACAAAGAAATCCCTCACACAAGATTTGGGACTAGGTAAGCGCTCAACACTCACAAACGATTTCAAACAATGCACATGCGATACCATAGGCTTGCCCTTACTATTCTATTTCAGCTCTTCAGAAAGCCGCTCAGGATCACTACAGGACTTGTTTAGGCTTGTAATGAGGCTTCGGGTGCAGGTAGGATACATTTAGGGGTTAGTGACTAAGCCCTCCTTGGAACTACCGACGTCTTATTACCACATAACTTACTTTGTCCATCCTTATTCACCTTTATATTTCCTTCTTTCTAGCTACAGGTGCGGCCTCTTTATTTTGACAATTCTTTTTATTTCTTTTTCGATCTTTTTCATCTCTTTTTTTTCTTTCTTTTTTTCTTAGGCACACACCCGACTTTTCATTCTATTCACAACCAATCTTCACTATCCTCTTTTTCTTATCATTCACCTCTCTAGTAGCCACCCTCAACTTAGGCTGATTGCCTGCGTTGAGGTGCACAATGTCCAAGGGAGGACCAGGGCCAAAACAGGGTTTACCTCTATAGTAGCCACCCTCAACTTAGGCTGATTGCCTGAGTTGAGGTGCACGATGTCCAAGGAAGGACCAGGGCCAAAATAGGGATTCAAAGTTAAACGGGAATGGTGACAGGTTATTGAAAGAATAAGGTTAATTTGGCTCAAACAGGGATCAAGGGATTATTTATATTTGGACGGTCTTTTAGGTTAAGTGGACTGCACACAAAAAGGGCCTGTGATCCTTTCCTAAGCAACCAAACTTCGAACTTAACAAAATAGACCGGGCAAGTTCTAGATGCATGCACAGAGTAAGAATTTATAACAATCATCTCACACGCTCTTGGCACCAAGAAACTATATCGCTACCAACTATCAAACAACCGCTCGGCTTAAGCATACTCATTCTAATCATAATCATACAATGACATTCAAGGATCCAGACAGTCAATCGTTTCAACATAAGTACAAAACCAGAAAATTTTTAAAGGGGCGCTATTTTGATAAGAAATCGCATGCTTTGCTATAGACACTAAAAAAATATTAAAATAAACAACCTAAACATGCCGGTTCTACTAGATAGCACACCGGAGGGAAAAGAAACACGGCAACAAAAACCCTCGGTGGTGACTCACAGGTTTCCCCATGAATTAATTAGACTATAATACAACAACAATTTATGGGTTGCCTCCCATACAGCGCCTGATTTAACGTCGCGGCACGACGCGGGTGTCTTGATTACTCAGACTTCATCAAGATACCCCAGACTTAATAAACAACCGTATGCACAACTATATACCCTATAATAAACAAAAACAACAAATAAAAGTAAAAGCAGGAAAGTATGACTAAGAGTCAAATAAACACACCAGACTTAATAAACAACCGTATTCCCCGGCAACGGCGCCACTTTTTGATAACGCCCAAACTACACCTCAAATTAACGAAGCGTAAGCGGTCGTAGTCAAATATAGAACCCAACTAGGTTGGGGTCGAATCCCACAGAGAATATGGTGAGAATTAAGTCTTTAGTGAATTAAGTGACTAGTCGTCAATAGTTTTCGGTAAAAAGGGAGGGTTTTGTGTGATCAAATTGTAAACAAAACAAGCAATAATGTATGAGAAATAATCAGTAGGAGAATGAACTAGGGAAGTGTTTACCATGGCGTTGGTAACAATGTTGATTCTAGGCTTAATCGGGTTCTTTTTATATGCGTGTCACGATGTGATTGCGTCAATTGTATCGTCTAAACGTCTCTCGACCAAATAAACAAATTTCCTTTTCTATTCTCTCGACCTCGAAAAGATGTGCTTTTTAGCTTTCAATCCTAAACATCAAGTAGATTAATCCAGTTACGGCATTAATCATTAAGACGAGAGTTGGTAGTCTCGAATCCTTGTCGTTAATCAAGTTTCCCGATTTTAATCTCTTTACTCAAGCAAATTAAACCTAGGCCTGTTCTAATGTTTGCAACCACTAGAAAACATGACATAAAGTATGATTAACAACGTGAATACATGTAAATTGAACCCGTCGCTACCCGGAATCTATATCGCTACTTTAGCCATGGCTCCCACAACCCTAGTTGCGGGAGTTTTAGTTACTCATGCTCGAAGAATAAAAGAAGAAATTCATAATAAAGGAAAGAAGATTCTTACAATATGATGAAAATACCCTTCAATAATCCAAGAACAAGAAAAACCAAGAACTCAAGAACGAATCAAGAACACGAATTCAAGAAGAGCAAACGTGTTTCTTGATCTCAAAAACAACTAAAAACGTGTTTTAAACTAATGGGTGAACAACATGTAAAATAAACCTATCATAGGGTATTTATAGGAGTCAAAGAAACCAAATCCAAAATGGGTTAGGAGTCCTAAACGCGGACAGCCGCTGATGCGCGTCTGCCTTAACTTGACGGCCAGGCTGACGGACCGTCAAGCCAGTGACGGACCGTCACCTGGACCGTCACTGCTAACCAGTGATGTCGCCTGAAGTTGCTGCCTTGGTGTGACGGTCACTGTGATGGACCGTCACATGTGTGACGGGCCGTCACTCAGGCCGTCACTCTTAGGCAGAATGTTGTTTTTCGCGTATTTCCTTCCGTTTCCGTGCTTGTTTCCATTTCCTACAAATACAACATAAAAACATCAAAAACAACAACGGTTGCTTGAAAACGTACGATTGTTCTTAGTTAAAAGGAGTCGAAAGTGACGTAAATTGGCGGCACATCAACTTGTATGAGTTTGCTAATATCGTAGAGTCTGTTCTTGAGGATACGAGGTTTTGAATTAGTTATCAAGAGTTCTAATTGTGAATGAAGCATGTGTAATAAGAACTTGCTATCTTTTTGTTGTGGTCGTGTAGCCTTAGCTTGATGTAGACCTGTTCATTGGTAGAGTTTTAGTTAGAGTCTAGGCCATGAGTGTATAGCTTACTCGAGGACAAACAATAGTTTAAGTGGGGGGTGTTGATGTGGGGCTAAAAGTCATGTTATTTTACTATCATTCGCCTCATATTTGTTCTCTTTATCATATCGTCTTGAGCTTAAATGATGTGAATTACACTTATATTTAGTGTTTTGATTATGTAGGAATGTCTTGAGAGATTTGGAGCTTGAACAAGAGGAAAAAGAGTAAGTAGAAATCAAAAGCAACCAAGGAAGGATCGACACTAAAAAGCGTCACAAAAGAAGCTGAAAATGGCCAAATAGACTAAGTCTTGCGCCACTTCCTTGCTTTGTAGAAGTGGTGCGAAATATACTTAGTTTCTGAAGATTTCTGCAGACCAACTCACGCTACTCCCTTGCTTTGCAGGGTTGGCACGAAAATTCCATGCTTTCTGAAGTTGAGATTGTTCCTTGGTTTTTGGCAGTGGCATGAGCGAGTACATTCCTAGTCCAATTTTGATTAGGTTTTTGAATACCCAAGAGTTTTTAAACTCTATAAATATCCCCTCACCACATTTCTTATGGGATATTTATTATTTTGTGGTGCCAATATCTAGGGAAAGACTCAAGAATAAGGTTTTATTTATTTTCCTTATTTTCTTGTAAATTCATGAATTCTCTTCTTCCAAAGATATTCATGAGTAGCTAAACCTTTTAGCTTCTAGGGATGTGGTTTAACAAGAAATTTGAAGTTTGATAATCATATTGTCTATTTTGGTTTCTATTTATTGAGTTATTTATCTTCTCTTGATCTTAACTGTTTGATTGATTGATCACCCTTCAAACACTATTTCTGGTGCATAGATTGAACTAGAAATAGGAAATTTATGTATGTAATAAGAGAAGATAGGGCTTGATTGTGAACTTATGAGGGGAACGATTCGCTAACCTGGATAGAAATATACCCATTAGCCTTGTCTAATTGATACAAAAGCGAATCACATGCACTTCACTATTGATCGACGACCATAGAAATTTAGGCATTATAAATAGTAGATAGGCTTAGAGTTGTTGGCAAAAGTCTCAATATAGCTAAAATCAACCTGAAACTAGTAACTCAGGAAATCAAATAAAACGTATGATTGGATAACTCAACTGAATTGTTAAAATACCACAACCCTGGATCTTTTCTCGCAACGAAATTACTAAACACAAAATCATGACTTGTTAACGATTGTCATTAGTTTACATTCAAATATAAATCACTCTCAATTGCTTGTTACCTACTGAATAGATAAAATAAGAGTTCAAACTAGAACTTTTATTCGTACAACGAACTTTAGGGTTATACTTTTATTGCTCTGGCATGAGCCCTGATGAAGATGTCTGCCAACATGTTAAACGAATAAATAGAATTTTCAATTAAGAGAGAATACTAGGCTAGAGCCCCTCCAGACAGGATTTCTCCAAATTTCTTCATCATCACCGACTTGGCCTTCTCCTTCCTCAAGTCGTTGCCGTTCACAACCATTGCAAAAGCCAACAAATGCTCCAGGGATCAAAAGTCCCATCGTATTTGGAAATGTCCGGCATTTTAAACCTCTTCGGGATTAGCCTGGTCACTGCACTGGCCATGTATGGTACCCTAGCGTAGCTCTTCGAGTTCGAACCCTTGGTAGCTAGAGGAACCCCCCGGATGTGATTCATACGAGACTGAAGCTCATTGTAATCGGACTTCATCTCTTCCCTAAACGACTTCATCAAAGCTACCAACTCGATTGTTGGAGTGGTGGGCCCGACCTCGCTTTGGTACAATTGAGTTTGTAGGTGAGTCAAGAGCACGCGTTTCGATTTAACCTCATTTTGAATTCGATTTACTAACAATTTGATTATCAAAAATAAAGAAAACATATAATATATCAAATAAGCAAAATAAGCAAAGTAAAGAGAACAAATCTAAGCGCGTTCGAGATGGATTTGAGCGTCCTCGAGAGCGACTTCTAATAGTATGAACTATCAAGATATACGCAGGCAAGAAAAGATGCTTGGAGGTTAAGAGACTATTGTATTGAGTAAGAGAGAGGGTTGGACCGCCAGTGCCTTTACAAGTGAAGCAAAGTAACTATTTATAGGTTACAATATTAGGCCTTGGCCAATCAGAGTATGCCACGCGGGCCCTGTAGTACCTAAACCTATGCTCATATGCCACTCATCATGTTCGTTGTGGGCCGTGTCAGCTAATATTCCTGCACTACTCAGCTCCATACGAGCTCGTTCGAGCCCCTGTGCAGTCTGACCTTTTTGTCTCCTATTTATCCTTTGTGCCACGTCATTGTGCGCAGCTAGTCTTTAGAGCCCTATTCTGCATGAGAAGACGTCCTCTGTCGTTGACATTTTGGAAATACCTCTCGAGGTAACTTGCCATTTTAAAACGACATGGATCTCAGCGGGTTACCCAATTGATATCACGTGTCCCTATCCCAGTTTTACCCCATACAAAGACCCTACATAGATTTCGGACCTTTTCACTCCATTAGAATTTAGAACCTTATCGTTGACCATTAAACTCCGGGATATGTGTTTTAAATTTGTGCAGTGGATATATGCAGAGATCCACGACAAAACGGACAATGGAGATGAGTTAAAATTACATTTTTTTAAAATTCAATGAGCTATTCTTTAATTTAACTTTTTCCACTTTAACCAAAGAGTGGTTTGCACGAAACCACTATAACATATATAACATATATATAAACAAAAGGTTTGTGCAGTATATAACATCTATGATATTCATGAACAAAACCATATCATCATAATTCATAATATGATGTGTTTTTTCCTTAACTTTTTATTTTTATTTTTTGTACCTTTTAAAAGTTTATACAATGGACATAAACAGATAAAGAGATTTTTTTTTCTATTTCTGTTCTTCTAAATCTTTCTTGTTATGAAAATTGTAAACGCCAAAAATCGGGCAAATACATTTAACTTGAGGAACATGTACATGAATGATGAATCAAATAAAGATAGAGAAGAGGTATTTAAGTAATATTTTATTAAGGAGAAAATACTATTTGTGGAGATTCTCAAAGATTTTGCTGTGCAAAAGCCAGGTTTTTAATTACATAGTTCATGTCTCCAGAGATATCGTCCAAATCGTGCCTAGTGCACCGTATATAGAGCCTACCCATAATAAAATAGTGTATCGTAGACATATATAATAACAAAATTGCCACGGATCCAAGAGTAGACGTTCATATATTCTATCTTTTTGGTGTGTTTGACTTGCTCAAAACTTGCCAGATTTGAGTGCTGATCTGTTTGGAGTAATTCAAAGTAGTATCATCATGTATATTGAATAGAATAGTGAATAGGAAGCAATTAAGGATCGGATCGGAGGGAGCTGAATTACAACCGGCCAGTGGTGAAGATGAAATTAATTCCTAATTCTTCAAGCAACAACAACAGTGTCGTCCTTGGGGAGGCTCTTGCATCTGAGGATGTTCATTTTGTCATTCCCAGTCAAGAATTCTCACAACAGGCTCATGTTTCTTCCATACACAAGGTTGGTTGGTTAAGTTCCCTAGCTTTCTTCATCATCCATATATATTTTTCTAATGTATCAATCTAACATCAGTGACAGATTTTAATTTGTGAATTTGTGAAAAACTGATGAATATATGCCTACATTTCCAGCAATGAATTGCTTCTGATCTAATTAGTATTGACATGGTGTTAATTCCAGTATGCAGAGATGTATGATAGGTCAGTGGAGGATCCAGCCGGATTCTGGTCAGACATTGCATCAGAGTTCTATTGGAAAGAGAGATGGGGTCAACCTGTTTACACCGACAATCTTGACATTCGTAAGGGCAAAGTAAATATTGAGGTTTGTCACTTACATCTCCCATTTCTCTAATCTCTAATTATATATACATCATCTAAAAGACTACGGGATCGTTTGGTTAGGAACAAGTTATCTCGGAATAATTAATTTCGACATTAGCTATTCTGGAATTAGTTATCCCATCATATATATTAGATAACTTATCTCATCACTCTAGTATAAATGGTGTTAAAAATAATTCTGGAACTAACTAATACCTCTAACCAAATACAGAATAAAATATTTTACATTTTATCCCGAGACTATTATACCTTATACCTCACACCAAACAACCCCGACATATTCACAGTATACCACACACAAGTTTATTACTCCTGCATTGGTCTCAGATCATCAGTCATAGTTGTTTTAAACTATTTGCCTTTTTATAAGTTTAAAATTAAATTAATTATTTTAACATTTCAATAGAGTACATTTTTAATGAAGAAAGCTTATAGCTTAAAATATAAATGAAAGTAAAATAATCAAAAAAAAAATCTTAATTAACATTTTCTTAAATAGCGTGTAAAAATGAAATACTACAAATAATTTGTGACAAGAGTAATATTAGAACCTCATTTCCGGACTTCTACAACTAGCTAAAATAGTGGCAGGGATAAATTGGTCTTTTTGGTGCCCATCTTTTAAACCATCATCTCTTATTTTCTCATTATTTTTCACTATAGAAACTGTTTCTTTGAAACTTAAAATTTATGTGTACAATTAAAAAGTTTCTCATGTTTCTCAACAGTGGTTCAAAGGTGGTAAAACAAACATATGTTACAATTGCTTGGATAGAAACACTGATGCTGGAAATGGTGACAAATTTGCAATTTTATGGGAAGGAAATGACCCTGGTCGTGATGCCACTTTGACATATGCCCAACTCTTGGCCAGAGTTTGTCAGGTTAATTTTTTCTTTTGAGATTATCGTCACTCTTATTTCATTAACTTCTCTTGAAAAAATAGGAAATGAAGTTCAACAAAAACGCTCTCATTTGGTTTTAGATTTTGGGAATAGATTCTCAAAAAACAATTGAAAATATTATTTGTTCATAAAATTTGATCAGTATTTGAAATTCTATTTTTAAATAGGATCCAACATACCATATACATTGATATGTTTAAAAATATTTATATTATTTATGTAATTTAATTTATTATATTAATATTAATTGTCATGATAGCAAAGTTTTATTTATTTTTGTGACAGCTGGCAAATTACTTGAAAAATATTGGAGTTGGCAAGGGTGATGCAGTTATCATTTATTTGCCCATGCTTATGGAACTTCCAATTGCTATGCTTGCCTGTGCTCGGATTGGTGCCATTCACTCGGTAATGTTTCTGTCAAACTAATTACAATAATTGGGTAAATTCTAGCTATATATAAAAATATCTCAGTTCAACTTAACTATATAAAAATATTAGTAAAATTTACTCGCATTTCATATTTATACTGAATTAAATAATAATTAATTTATCATAGTTCACTGATAAATTCTGTAAAAATATATATTAATTAATTATAATTTAATAATAATTGTGTGCGGAGGCATATATTATATATTTTTTGAATTTGTGTAGACATTGATAAGTTTTACCCAAAACACCTCCGAAGATTGTTTCGAAAGAGCATCAATTGAAATAGTTACTCCGTTAATTATTCTTCAATTAAAAAATAATTGAGTAGAAACTTCAGTCGGTTGTCCTATACATAGGGGTGTGCATTCGATTTTTTAGTTTGATTTTGAATTATTCGATTTTAATTTTTTGATTTTTGATTTTGTAAAAGTGTAACTCAATTCGAGCCAAAATAAATTTTATTTGGTTCAATTTTTCTCTATTCGGTTTGATTTTTTTTCAGTTTGGTTAGTCGGTTATTTTAATAATTAATAACATAATCAAAGTTATATTTGCATGTTCAAAAAATAAAAATTATACACAAGGAGAAGTAATAATATTGAATCAATTAAATTTACTTTCTAATACAAGTCACAAATAAAATATTAAACACAATACCTAAATATATATATATATATAATATATATATATATATAATATATATATATATATATATAATATATATAATGATTTTTTTTGGCTTTTAAATTTTTATTTTTCTTAATCCGAAATCAAACCAAAAAATCAATCCAAATTAAAATTTAATTTAATTTGATTTGATTTTTGGTTTAATCTGAATAATACACACCCCTACCTATACATAGTTGGCTTATAAATAGCCAAACAGCTCAGATCCACCAGATTAGTAGTGCTAAAATTCATAAAGTTGATGATCAAAAATACACTTAAACTACTGATTAACTATTAATAGTTGAAAGAACTTTACATAATTAGCATTATTAAAAATAATATTGCGTATTTTT
Organism: Jaltomata sinuosa; assembly: GCA_003996215.1. NCBI lineage: Eukaryota > Viridiplantae > Streptophyta > Magnoliopsida > Solanales > Solanaceae > Jaltomata > Jaltomata sinuosa. The sequence goes on from QJPP01000407.1 coordinate 186,713, forward strand.
AGCATAAAGTTGATATTTTCAAAGTAGTCAAAAATTTACTTTCTATAGAACGGCCACAAGAAACGTAACTTTCCCTATAAATAAATCCCTTATTCTTTCACCTATTCTCTTAAAAAAATACAACAAATTGATGATAAAATCTCTTTCATTTATTTTCTAATATCTTTGGTTCTTCTTTTCTTTTTACATTGACAATCTTTTTTTAATTCAAATTTTGATATTACATAATATTATTTTAATATATTATAAATTTTGTTGACGATATTTATACGGTACCATATATGCCATAGATAAATAATATATTAGAATTATAAATTAAATATAATGCATGTATATTAAATTTGTGTGTGTATATATATATATATATATATATATATATATATATATATATATATATATATATTAAAAATTAAGAAGAATTAGAATGAAAAGAATAAAGGGAAGAAAAAATCACTTTAAAAATGAGCGAGACTGTGGAGAAAAGAATTACTTTGAAAATGGAGAGAAATTAGAGAGAAAGAATCACTCTAAAAATGGACGAAATTATATAGAAAGAATCACTTCAAAAATGGGCAAAATTATGAAGAAAAATCTAAATTATATGAAAAAGAATTTGAACTACATAAATAAAAACATATACAAATATTTATGAGTTCCTAATTTTGTGCAGACTTCTTAAATATGTATTTTATTAATAATTATAGGAGAAAGAATTTATACTACATAAATAAATAAGATATAAATATGATCCATAATTTCATGCAACCTTCTTTAAATAATTTTTTTAATTTTTTTTTGGTAAGATAAATAATTATTTTATTTATAGTTGTGCAGATATTTATGTATATGCTATTTATGAAATGATGCAATAATTATTGAGAGTGTGAGTTTACTATCTGAACTATCACCCAGTAGTTAGTGAAACACGCTTAGACGCTGACTAAACTAAATATTTGTTTACAAACGCATTTAGGCGTGTTTGACTATAAAATCTTCTTCCACCTGACATATATAAAGACTCTATTAGTTGAAATATTAATTAATTATATATATATATATATATATATATATATATATATATTTAATTGATTGCTTTAAAACTTTAAAATCTCCCCTTTTAAGTTGGAGATATCGAATGCACGGTTGAGACGACACCACAGCTAAGAAGGCGAAGAAAAAGATGTCCAATGTTATAATAGAGAATAAATTAATTTATACAGTGATAATTTTTAATCTTTGACCTTAACTTTTAACATAATATTAATTTATTTAACTTTGCTACAGTGTAATTATGTTTCCACGTAAAGTGTCACATGGCTAAAATTTTAAACAAAAGAGAGAGTGTCATACACACACCATCAAAAATTGATTGAGATGTGTTTTGCTAACCATTGATTGATAGTTTAAATTTGAAATTTCACACTTTGTATAATTTAGATATGAAACTCAAAAAATTGAGATAGTTCAAATAAGAATTTCACACACTCTTAAGTATGAAATAAATCACCTTTCTAAAAATTACTTTTTTAAAATTGAACCTCAAACTTCAACAGTGGCTATCAATGGAGTATATCTCGGATGTAGAAGGAAAAAACATGAAATGATTTGAGAAATGAAAACATAATTTTATATATATATTTGAGAATATTGCAGAAATGACTACAGTTTGGTGACATATTATTAGACATAGCTATAGTTGACCTATTTATTATTAGTATGTCAGGTGCAGGCATTTACTGTATTCGCTCGTGCAACGAATACAATTTAAGTCATTTGTATTTGCTTACGCAATGAATACATCATGTGTCAATTATATTCATTTGTGCAATGAATATAACTTGTGTCAACTGTATTCATTCGCGCAATAAATACAACATGTATTAACTATATTTGTTTGCGCAACGAATATAATCGATGAAAAATATATATATAAAATACAGAGATGTAAACAAGGATACAAACAATAAAAATATAGGGGTATATACATGAGTATATAATCACAGAAATACAGTCAAACAAAGATACACTCATGAGAATACAGTCAAACAAGAATACAAACAATAAATATATCTCACACCTTGGTAAGGTGATACATGGCGAGTACAAGAATACAAATAACAAATACATGATACAATCATTGTGAAATACAAAAACACAGTGATTATCAAAAAAATTCTCCATTGGAAAACGAAAACACAACAAAGATCTGGAAAAGAAAATTTCAATGCTAAAAGATTCCTCCTTCCTCGAAATATATAAATACAATCAAAATACAGTATTGTATTTGATGCCAAAAAATTCCTCCTTCTAGAAAGAAAATTTTTTCGTCGACGAGGATTGTAATCGCTAAGTCACTCAAATCTAAAAAACAAAAAGGAAGAAGACGTAAAAGTACGCATATCAAATCTAAAAAACTAATAACTTCAGGAAATTATGTCCTTTTTGGATCGAATGACGTAAAAGTATATCAAAACTTGTAAGTTACAAGCTCGCCGAAAAATTTTACAATGAAAAAGGCACAACCAACAAAAGGTGTGTGAGGTTCCATTAAATTTTTGACACATAAGATAGTAGGCTCCATTAACTTTTTTTTTTATTACTCTTCTTTTCTCAATCATTGTATTTGTGCAATTATCTTCTCTAGCCAAAATTTCAATGAGAAGTTGTTATTCGTTCATGAACCTTATACATATATATCATCAATAAGAAAAAAATTATATATAGCTAATTATGAGCAACTGAGACTATCTTTACATATTTTTTTTTATTTTTTTCTTTTTTTACACATTTTTATATTTTGTCTCAAATAATGTATGTGTTGTAAGAATTTAACCATTTATAAAGAATACAAGAAGTATATTTCAATGGTCCCTCCAATTGAAATGGAGGGAATAATATTTCTATGTTGACATTTTTCTCAACAAGTGATAAAAGTAAGGTATTCATGAAAAATCAAACAAAAATCTCAATATTTTTTTTGATTTGGCTTGATTTTATTTTATATTTTAAAAAATAAATATTTTAATTTGATTTTGATTTACATTTTAAAAAGATGAAATAGTTTCATTTGGTTTTGATTTTACATTTTAAAAATTGATATAGTTTGATTTTTGTTTTGAATTTAAGCAAAAAATAACTGAAAAAATTGAAATAAACTAACTATATGAATGCATATTTTAAAAATATAATTGCATACACATATATATAAAAAAAATTATTTTTTACGGTGCTCTAGTTCGTAATCTAGGTGTTTGGCTTCAAAGTAATTCAACTTTTTTGCCTTTATTTTCTGTATTGATTTGTAGTTCTAATTTTGATAATGCCAAAAAATTATTTGATGTTTAAAATAATTTGTAGTCCTTTAATTAATCATTATTGTTTAATTCAAATATTGTCAATATATCTTGATATATAACAACCAAATTTTTTCAATTTTTTTTGCATAAAAAATATTTATTGTAATAATTTTTTTGTCTTCTTTATAATGACTATAATCTTAAACAATGCATGTGATTTTTTGGAGAAATAAATATGAAAAGATGTAGACAAAAAAAAATTAATAAGAATATGCAAAAATACTCTCAGTTACTCATAATTAGTTATATATATATATATATATATATATATATATATATATATATATATATATAATATAGGTTCATTGACGAATAACTTCTCATTTTTAAATTTGAAACTTTTGCAAAGAAAATAATTTCACAAATACAATGACTATGAACAAAAGAGTAAAAAAAATCATAAATTATTATATTTAAATTTATTACTCAAATAAATATAGTTTATTTAATATAATTTATTGTATTTGATAGATCCACATAAATTACATAAATATTTTCTCTTTCTTATTCATTACTTTCATTTGGAAAGTAAACAACTAGGGCCCATTATCTTATGTGTCAAAAATTTAATGGAACCTCACACACTTTTTGTTGGTTGTGCCTCTCCCATTGTAAAAAATTTCCAAGCTCGCCAATCATGAAGGAAAGAAAATTAGAGTCAATCTATGTCATGCCAACCAAAACATCTTATGTAGTATTTGATAAAACACTAATTCATGGTGGTACAAAGTGTGGGGTCCAACCCCATAAATGTAGTTGAAAATTCATGCAAAAGGAGTAAATTTTCCTCTTGAAATTTACATTTATGACGGCCCATTTTTCAAGGAAGACTTTTTTCCTTTTTTCTCCTTTTTTCAAGATCTGCAGAATAATACACCTTTGTTGAAATTGGCTACCGTCCAATTAATACAAAGGTAAAAAAATGGGCACACTTTATCACTACAAATAATACATCTCCATCAGCTTACAAACACACCACACAGAGAGAAAAATATAAAAAGAGAAGTGAGGTATTTCACAGATTTTATAAAATAGTATGTGAAGGAAAATTAGAGTGAGCGATATTTTAGTGAGGTGGATGTTCAAAAGAGGGTTATTTCTTTTGAGTGTGTAGTAGTCACTTTAAGTATTGTATTCGTGACTACCAGTTATAAAATTTCTTACTATAGTGATATCAATTGCTACTCTTTGCCTGTGGATTTTCCCTTATTCAAAAGGGTTTCCACATAAAAATCTTAGAGTCATCATCTTTTCATTTTATTTCCATTATTTTTTTGTAAATATTTTATTATTATTCTGCATTTTCTCCAATAACCTGGTATCAGAGCCTTGATGTGAGATATCTATATTTTTTGGGTGAACGATAGAAGCCAACGCAAGTAGTGGGCGTTTGGCCATGAAAATTAAAAACTTTTCACTTTATTTAGATTTTATGGAGTTGGAGTTGAAGTTGAAATTTTATTTTGACCATACTTTTTTTAAAAGACTTTTTAAAATTTAATGTATTTAAAATAAATAAAAAGTAAAATAGTAAGATGGAAAAAAGTGAAAACAACCTTATTGGTGTTTTTACTTTTTTAAATACAACTTCAAGTTGTATTTGAATTTTTTATGGTCAAACACCATTTTATGAATAAAGTAAAATAATTTTTTTAAAAATAGTGAAAAAATTTCATGGTCAAACACCCACGTAGAATGGTTACTTTGAATGGCGTAAATTATGCCATTTGAAAGGAGAAAATGGAAAATCTGCTCTATGTCAAGAATTTTCATCAATCTATCTTTGCCACTATAAAGCTTGATAATAAAATTGATGAAGAATAGAATTTATTACACAGACAGATTTACGAGTTTATTAGGCAGTGGGTTGACGATAATGTGTTAAACCATATTTTTAGATACATGCTTGGACCTTATGGGAGCATCTTGAAAGTTTGTATGCTCGGAAGACTGAAAATTACAAAATGTTCTTGATAAAATAGACGTTGAGTTTAAAATACCATGATGATTCTCCGGTGGCAGATCATCTGAATAACTTTCAGGGGATCATGAATCAGTTATTTTCTATGGGCATTAAGTTTGATGAAAAAATTCAAGGCTTGCTTTTGCTTGGTTCTCTACCAGACTCTTAAAAAATATTTAGAACTTCATTGTCGAATTCTGCTCCAGATGGTGTAATTAATATGAATTTTATCAAGAACATTGTTCTTAATAAAAAGATGAGACGAAAGTCTCAAGGTTCTTCTTCGTCAGATGTTCTAGTGACTGGCCCTAGGGGAGGAGCAAGAATCATGATTTTCAAAAAAGAAAATATAATAGAAGTAAATCAAGAGACAAACTTAGAGATGTTGAGTGCTATCATTGTGGGATGAAAGGGCACACAAAGAAGTTTTGCCCAAAGTGAAAGAAGGAGAACAAAGACAAAGAGGAAAAGAAAGAAGATGTCAATGAAAATTACGTAGCTTCCATCACTACCGAAGATCTTGTTACTGTCTTTGATGCGAATCTAATAAATGTTGCTTGCGATGAACCAAGCTGGGTTGTGAGCACTGGTGCCGCATCTCACGTGACATCAAAGAAAGATTTTTTCTCATCCTATACTCCAGGTGACTTTGAAACTTTAAGTATGGGTAATAAGAATGTATCAAAGATGACTGATATTGGTACAATTTATTTAGAATTTAGTGTTGAAACTAAACTAGTTTCGAACAATGTAAAGCATGCACCTGACATTCTTTTTCAATTGGTGTTCTGGATGATGAAGGACATGTTAGTACCAATGATGGTGAAAAATGGAAACTCATTAAGGGTTCCTTGATTGTGGCTCATGGTGAAAAGTATCGTGGTATATACTGGACTACAGCTTCTACTTGTCCTGATATGATGAATGTAGTTGAGAGCGATAGCTCTTCAACGTTATGGCATACGAGGCTTAGCCACATTAGTGAGAAAGGACTTAATGTTTTGGTAAAGAAAAAATTATTGTCAGATTTCAAAAGTGCTAAATTAGAAAAGTGTGAGCACTGCTTGACTGGAAAATAAAATAGAGTTTGTTTCAAGTCTCATCCTCCTTTAAGAAGGACAGAGTTGCTTGGGCTGGTGCATTCAGATTTATGTGGTCCAATAAAGACACATACTATAGGTAGTGCACTTTACTTTCTCACTTTTATTGACGATTGGTCAAGAAAATTTTGGGTCTATGTCTTAAAGACTAAAGACCAAGTGTTGAGTGTCTTTAAGCAGTTCTAGGCGTCAGTTAAAAGAAAAGTAGGAAAGAATCTAAAGTGTATCCGTACTGTTAACAATGGTGAATATTGTGGATCGTTTGATGAATATTGCAAACAGCAGGGTATCAGACACCAGAAGACTCCTCAGGTTAATGGTTTGACAGAGAGAACGAACAGAACATTGATGAAAAGAGTTAGATGTTTGCTTTCTGAAGCAAAGTTGTCGAACTTCTTTTGGGGTGAGGCTTTATTAATCGTTGTACATGTTATTAACCTATTTCCTGTTGTTTCTTTGCAAAGTGATGTACCAAATAGAATTTGGTATGACAAGGATATTTTCTATGACCACTTGAGAGTATTTGGTTGCAAGGCTTTTGTACATGTGCCTAAAGATGAAAGGTCAAAGTTAGATGCCAAGACAGGACATTGCATCTTCATTGGTTCTGGCCTTGATGAATTTGATTATAGACTATATGATCTAGTTGAGAAGAAGCTTGTGAAAAGTTGTGATATTGTCTTTATGAAAAATCAGACCATTGAAAATATTGATAAAACAGAGAAGCTAGAATCTTCAAGTTCTGATGGTGTAGTTAATCTTGATTCAGTTCCTTATACAAGTGTGCATGATGTTGGTGGGCTTGATAATCATGATGATGTTTAGAATCATGTTCTGAATCAGCATGTTGATGTTGATAATGAAAATGATGTTGTTGATGATGCTCTTGCTCATGAAAATATGAACGAGCCACTTAGGAGGTCTACAAGACAATGTGTTCCCTCTTTTCGTTATTCACCTAATGGGAATATGTGTTACTCACTGACTGGGGAGAACCTGAATGTTATGAGGAGGCCATGGGAGATGAGCATAACAATCGATGGATTGAAGCCATGCCAAATGATATGAAATCTCTGCATGAGAACCACACTTATGCGCTGGTGAAATTGCCTAAGGGAATGAGAGCTTTGAAGAACAAGTGGGTGTTCAAAAATAAAGTTGAAGAACATAGCTTGAAGCTCAAATACAAAGCTAGATTGGTTGTTAAGGGATTTGGTCAAAGAAAAGATATCGACTTTGATGAAATATTTTCTCTTGTTGTGTAAATATCCTCTATTCGTACAGTTCTTGATTTGGCTGCTAGTCTTGATTTAAAGATTGAGCAGATGAATATGAAGATGACTTTTTTCACGGTGACCTAGAAGAAGACATCTATATGAAATAACCTGAGGGCTTTAAGATAAAAGGTAAAGAAAATTATGTGTGCAAACTTAAAAAAAGTCTATATGGCTTAAAGCAAGCTCCTAGACAGTGTTACATAAAGTTTGAATCTATTATGGAGGAGCAAGGCTACAAGAAGACTTCCTTAGGTCATTATGTGTTTGCACAAATATTTTCTGATGATGATTTTATTATTCTCTTGTTATATGTGGATGATATGTTGATTGTGGAAATGAATACTTTCATGATAGACGAGTTAAAGACAGTTGTATAAGTCTTTTGCTATGAAAGACTTTGGGTCATGCTAAGAAAATTTTGGGCATGAGAATCACTCGTCTCAGGGATGAAAGGAAGCTTTACTTTTCACAAGAGAAGTACATTGAACGCGTACTGGAGCGCTTCAACATAAAGAATGCTAAGCTTGTTAGCACACCTCTTGCTGGTCATATAAAGTTGATCAAGAAGATGTGTCCTACAACAAAGAAGGAGAAATAGAGTATGTCCAAAGTCCTATATTCCTCCGTTGTCGAAAGTTTAATGTATACAATGATATGTACCAGACCTGATATTGCTTATGCAGTTGGTGTTGTTAGCAGATTTCATGAATATCCAGGAAAAGAGCATTGGAAAGTAATGAAGTAGATACTCAGTTATCTGAGGGAAGCTCAGATAAATGCTTGCGTTATGAAAGATCTAATCCAATTTTGAAGGACTATACAGACGCCGCTATGGCAAGTGATTTTTATAATAGAAAATTAACTATTGGATATATGTTTACTTTTTCATAGGGAGCTATATTGTGACAGTCAAAGTTGCAGAAGTGTGTCGCACTATCTACAATTAAAGTGGAGTATATTACAACTACTGAAGCTGGCAATGAGATGATATTGCTCAAATAACATCTTCAAGAACTTGGATTGCAGAAGATGGAGTATGTTGTCTATTATGATAGTCAGAGTGCAATAGACTTAAGCAAGAACTCTATGTACCATGCAAAAATAAAACACATTGACGTGAGATATTATTGAATTCGTGAACAAGTGAAGAGTAAATCGTTTCACGGCAAAAAGATTCATACAAGTAAAAATCATGCGGATGTGCTAACAAAAGCAATACCAAGAGACAAGTTCAATTTATGAAGAGAACTTGTCGATATAAGCTCTTTCTAAGAAGATGGAGATACCTCCTTCAGGTGCATGGGACTGGAGGAGGAGATTTGTGGGGTCTAGTCATGCAAAAGGCGTAGATCTTCTTCCTGAAATTTCGATTTATGGCAACCCCTTTTCCAAGGAAGACTTTCTTCCTTTTTTCCTCCTTTTTTCAAGATCTGCATAAGGGCACACCTTAATTAAAATTGACTATCGTTCAATTAATACAAATGTGAAAAAATGGGCACACTTTATCACTATAAATAGGATATTTCCATCAGCTTACAAACACAACATACAGAGAGAAAAATATAAAGAGAGCAGTGAGGTATTCCATAGATTGTATAAAATAGTATGTGAAGGAAAAATTAGAGTGAGTGATATTTTAGTGAGGTGGGTATTCAAAAGAGGTTTTTTTTTTGAGTGTATAGTAGTCACTTTGAGTATTGTACTCATGACTACCAGTTGTAAAATTTCTTACTATGGTGATATCAGTTGCTCCTCTTGGCCTGTGATTTTTTCCCTTATTCAAAAGAGTTTTCACTAAAAATCTTGGTGTCATTATCTTTTCATTTTATTCTCATTATTTTGCTGTGAATATTTTTGTTGTTATTCCGCACTTTTCCCAATACAAAGAAGTCATCCTACTAGATTCAAGAGAATTGGAACAAGAGCTATGACATAAACTTGAGGAAAAAGGACAGGGAGTATGGCAGAATCAGAATAAGATGTATCTGAAAAACAAAAATCACATATAGAAGAGATTTCTTCAAAAAGAAAAAATAAAAGCCCATAACAAATTGGAATACATAGTCCCTGAAAGAGGTGCAAGAAGGAATTTAAGAAGCTCTATAACCTCAACTAAGAAGTACGACACGATCAATATGCCCAAATGTTAAGTATATACATGTAACATCGGCTGAGGTGGTCAAGATAAAAAAGACGACTACTTTCAAGAAGCTTTAAAGAGAAAGGAACGGAGTAATCCATCTGATGTTGAGATCCTCAAAGGGCATTGACATCATGATGTGTGCAGAGTTTCAGGAATCGCTCATAACTGACGCAAAGAACAAATTAGGTTGGTGTAGAGGGAAAGTGTTAAGAATTTGTCACCAACTTAATTAATAGCCAAAACACTTTATAGAAGGATCTAGAATATTCAAGAATAGTAGAGAATTAGAGAAAGATCTCTAGAATGAGTATTCTAGAGAGAAAGATCTAAAAATATTTTAGAAAGGGTAGTGTTCTAGAATTAAATAGCTGGAGGAACATTCTAGAGAAAGTAGTAAATACCCACCACTAGATTCTTCCATCACTACCTATAAATAGAGATGGTTCATTTGAGTTGTATATGTGCTCAAAAAGAGCGTGTGCTCAGGCAAGTTAGCATAGCAACAAGTGAGTGAGAAATAAGAGAGAGTTGCTAGAGTGTAAGTGCAAGAAAAATTGAGTGTAAGAATTATAAAGTCAAAACAGGTTTTTACTTTGTAATAATAAATTCAAGTTATGAGAAATCAATTGTACCCGTCAAAAAAAATTTAATATTATATATAGTTGTAAGACTTATTGGGTTTAATTTTTCTTATACTACCATATCACCTTAAACACAATTATTGATTTTTGATTAGAGATGACAACAGGACGGGGTAAATTTTTGCTTATACGGGGTGGAATGAGTGAAGCTTTTATGCGGGGTGGGGCGGGTTATAATTTTGAAAATTCAATACGGGACGGAGCGAAGTGGGTTGCTGAATAAAAAAAAAAATTCCCGTGATTGACTGATAACTGATTGTCCTCTTTGTCAAACAATCAGTAATATTATTTTTTTCTTTACACAAGCACTGTGATGGCTATCTTTTTATTTTTAACTAAGAGTGTGTTTGGTATGGAGGAAAATATTTTCTGAAAAATATTTTTTAATTTTCTTGTGTTTGGTTGGTCAAAAAAATTTGAAAAATATTTTCCTCCAAAATAAGGAAAATGACTTCTCAAATGAAAGTAGGGAAAACAAGTACTCACCTTCATAACACCTCAATCCCACCCACTCCACCCTCCTACTCTCACCCCTACCTCCACCCCCCACCTCTACCTTACACAATTTTTAAAAATATTTTTTTCTATTTCACCTCATCCCCACCCAACCCACCCCAACCTCCACCCCACATAATTTTTTTTTTAATTCTTTCTTTAAAAAATAAAATTAATTTTTTTAAAAAAGTAATTTTTTTGTATCCCACCTCACTCATCCACCCACCCCACTTTAACACCCTCCCCCCGCACACACGCCACCATCACTACCACCTCCACCCACCTAAACTCAATTTTTTTAATTTTTTTTTCAAAAAAATAATATTTTTGTACCCTAACCACCACCCCATCCCACTCAACCCCCACCCTACGCCCCCAGCCCCTCTCCCCCACCCAATCTCCCATCCCCCCTCCTCCCCCACCTCCACCCCATAGATGAATTTTCACAACGGGAGGTTTTTTTTTTTCTTCAATATTCAATATTTATATTGACAACAGTGTATCGAACAAATATAATTCATTGTGATAAATGACTCCCTATTCAGTGCTATGCATGGTTCCTTGGTAATTATAACAAATATCTAAATTTTAAATAAAATAATAAAATAATAGACTAAGATTCTAAATAAAAGTTTAGTAAGGAGCATAACGGCCCTATTATTTCGATGGAGAGAAGAACCTATGATTAACTTTTCGGGATTCTATTTCTTTGGATCTGAGCTGAATCTTGTCAATAAAAGCAACTTGGACAAAAAAAGAAGTGACTTGGACAAAAAGAAACGAAGTGACTTAGACAAATTCTTTTTGTCGATAACCTCAGACCAATCAGAATTTTCGGGTTACCCTATGGTTATTCAAGGATCCTTTCATGCATTACGTTAGGTATCAAGGAAAATCATATTTTGTGATGAACGTATAGGAAAACCCACTTCTTACTTGGCGTAGCTTGTTACATGGGTCGTGAGTGGGAGCTTAGCTTCCAGTTAATTTTTAAACTTTTTTTAAAAAAATTATTTTTTTTTAAAAAATATATGTTTTTTTAAAAAAATATATTTTGTTACCCCAACCCCCACCCCATCCTATCACCTTCACCCCACCCAAAATTTAATTTTTTTAAAAAGTAATATTTTTGGTACTCCCCCCCACCCCACCCCACCCCACCCCACCAAAAATTGAATTTTTTTTAAAAGAAAATTACTTATTTTTTTTAAAAAATAATATTTTTGGTCCTCCCCAACCCCCTCCCCCCATCCAAAATTTAATTTTTAAATTTATTTTTTTAAAAAAAAAGTTTTTTTAGAATAAAGTATTATTTTAGTTATCCGCCCCCTCTCCACCCCCCTCCACCCAGCCCCCCTCACCCAACCCCCCTTCCCCAACCACCACACCCCAACCCCCAACTTACCCCCTAGAAAATATTTTTTACTCTCTAATTAAAAATAAAATAAAATGTGTTTTCACTCATCAATCAAACTTCAAAAAATATTTTTTCACTCACCAACCAAACATGAGAAAATAAGTAAGAAACCAACGTGTTTTCCATAAAATATTTTCCTTCATACCAAACACACTCTAAAAGTTAAATTTTTTTAAAAAAGAAATTATACTTCAATTGTCTTTAACAATAAAGGTGTGCAGCCAACAAGTTTAATAATAGAATGCAACCAATACTTTTATGCTGAGGGATGAGAAATTCCTAACACGTTTGATAACAGAATCATTGTTACGTATAGATCATGATATAGAATTACTATCTAATAAGAATGAAGAAGCAGGTAGCAGGGCGTCAACATGCCTGCTTCTTCATTTGTAGATCTGGTCTTTGTATTAATTTATTTATCTTTTTTTAAAATTTATTATGTTACTATCTAATAAGAATGAAGAAGCAGGTAGCAGGGTGTCAACATGTCTGCTTCTTCATTAAAAATACATTAAAAAAAATTGCAATAATTAATAATTTAAAATATTTAAATGACATAAAAAAATTGATTGACTCTCAAAATTTTATTAGTGTCACATAAATTGAGATAAAGAAAGTAACATATATTATTTAAAAATAATGTTAAAAGTGCTATAAAGCACAATAATTTATAATTTAAAATATTTAAAAGACATAAAAAATTTAATTGACTCCAAATTTTGTCAATATCGCATAAATTGGAGTAGAAAGAATAACATATATTAATTGAAAATTACGTAGAAAATACTATAAATCACAATAACTAACAACTTATAACATCTAAAAACTATATAAACAAATTAGAGTGAATCTCCAAATTCCATCAGTGCCACATAAAAAAAGTATTATAATTCACAATAATTAACAACTTAAGATATTTAAAAACCGTATAAATTTTTTTTGATCGACTCTCTAAATTTAATTTATGTTATATAAATTAGGACAAAAAAAGTAGCATAGTCGATAACTAGTTGTTTAACAAAAGTAACAAGATTAGAAAAAACGAAAGAAAAAAACTTATGCGGGGGTTGAAATTTTGCGGGTGAAGGCTCAACCCTCCCCGCCCCGCCCTGCCTCATTGCCATCTCTATTTTTGATGGAATTAGTAATTAATCTGAGAAATGCATAATGATCGAAGTTGTACAGGTAGTGTTTGCGGGCTTCTCAGCAGAATCTCTTGCACAGAGGATCGTTGATTGCAAGCCTAAGGTTGTGATAACATGCAATGCAGTTAGGAGAGGATCCAAGACTATTTTTCTCAAAGATATTGTTGATGCGGCCTTAACACAATCTGCTCAAAATGCCGTCAACATAGGTCACAAAATTTACTACTTATATCTATAAATAATGCACTATATATAGCTTGCACTAATTTCCTTTTTCTCTCTTGCAGATGTTTGTTTGACTTTTGAAAATGAATCAGCATTACAAAAAGAAATGACTAAATGGGTTGAAGGAAGAGATATTTGGTGGCAGGTTAGTTCAAACCAACTTCGAATTTGATTATTATATATAGGTAATAATTGGGTGTGTTGGGGATTTTAAAAAGGGAAAATTAGGCAGAATGTCAGCCCATCAAATTTATTTACAGTCAAAATAATCTACTTTAAAAACATCACCATTTATTATATTAATTGGCCATTGATCATATTAATTTTGAAACTCTTCGTGTTTGTTGATCAAGCTCTTCGTGTTCGCTGCTTTCCTTCTTCTTTCTTAGTTTCTTTCTTTCTTTTTTTCTCTTCCATTAATGATTTTTTTCTCCAAATTAAACCTTCTTCTTCGTCCTCCTCCTCCTTCTTCTTCTTTCCTTCCTTCCTCCTCCTCCTCCTTCTTCTTCTTCTTCTTTTTATTCCATTATATTTTCTAGGCAGATTTGAAAATGATAATATGAAGAAAAAAGTCAGAAAAATTATGATTGAAAAATTCTGATGGAGCTTCGTCGTTACCGGTCAAAGCCAAAGATTATTGGTGCTCACCAGAGTTGTGACGTAATATTGTTGTTGGAGATTTAGTTCGTTGATTTCGATGGAGCAGCGATGTGGGTCTATCCGTTTGGGTCTCGTCGTGGTCACTGGTTGCTCTCCAATTTGTTGGGAGCTTCGTCGAACCCATTTCAGCTCCGAGGTTTTCATCAACAACAAGTTAATTGACAGTTATGGAAAATCTGGGATGTTAAAGTATGCCACGAAGGTGTTTGATAAAATGCCTGAGAGAAACACCTTACACTTAGAATTCCATGATAAATGCATATGTAGCATCAAAATTGATTTTTGAGGCTGAGGAACTACTTTACTTAATGCCTAACCCTAATCAATGTTTGTGGAATTTGATGGTTTTGAGCTTTCCTCAATGTGAATTGTTTGATTTGTCGATCGAGTATTTTGTGAGAATGCATAAAGAAGATTTTGTTTTGAATGAGCACTCTTCTCCTCTTCCTCTGTTTCCATGTGTACCCTAAAAAGTTGTTCTCTCAACTGCAACAAAGCGTCATGGCTTCAAAGAAAAAAATTGAGCAACCCAATAAGAAAAATCAAAGTCCAGAAGCTCGTCCTCAACATCTCCGTTGATGAAAGTGGAGATTGTCTCACCAGAGCTCTTAAGGTCTTAGAGCAACTCAGTGGCCAAAGTCTTGTTTTGCTGTAAGACTGAGAGTGCTAATAAGGTCTTTAAAGTGACATCAATGCATGATTCTTTATTGTGGAATGAAGCCATTCTGGTCAATTTGAGGAATGAAAAATGGACAGAAGGTCTACAAATGTTTCGCAATATTCAAGCTTTACTTGTTAAAGCCAATAGCTTAATCATTTTCAAAGTTTTGCAAGCTTGTGGGAAATTGGGAGCTCTTGATGAAGGGAAACAAATTAATGGGTATGTTATCCGATATGTCTTAGAATCGAATATACTGATTAGTACTTCACTAATCAACATGTATGTGAAACATGGCAATCTTAAACTTGCTAGAGTAGTTTTTGATTCAATAGACAATCGTAATTTGCCTTGTTGAAACATTATTATTTCGGGGTATATTGCACTTGGTTACCTTGATGGTGAGTGAGAGCTATTTCAAGAAATGAAAACTTGCAACATAAAATCGGACATAATAACCTGGAACAACCTTTTATCTGGTCATATTCTTCATGGATCATATCGAGAATTTTTGACAATTCTAAAGAGAATGCAAAGTGCTGGTTATCAGCCAAATCACAACTCTATAACTAGTGCTCTTCAAGCAGTGAGTGAATTAAGGTATTTGAAAATTGGGAAGGAGACCCATTGCCATATTTTAAGAAATGGACTGTACTATGACCTGCATATTGCAACTTCACTAGTAGACATGTATGTGAAGAATGTTGATTTGACATCTGCTCAAGTTGTTTTTGATTGTATGACAAACATAAACGTTTATTTTTGGCATAGTATGCTTGTTTCCAATTTGGCTTATGAGATGAATACAACATTAATATAAAAAAAGTCCTTGTGCAGGGTTAACGGACTTGAGAATGGGAACTCAACTTCATGGCTCAGTTGCTAAATATGTATATATTACTATTCGATAAAATACAATATCGATACACGTTTATACACCATTTATACAATATCGATACACATTTATACACTATTTATACAATATCAATACATTACATAACTTTTACAATGTCGATACAAATTTATCATCATTTATATAATATCGATATATGTTTATGTATCATTTATACAATATCGATACATTACATATACACTACATAACTATTTATACAATATTGATATATTGCATAACTATTTATACATCATATATACATGTTTGTACATTATTTATACAATATCGATACACATTTATACATTATTTATACAATTTTGATACATTACATAACTTTTATACAATATTGATACACGTTTATACACTATTTATACAGTTTTGATACATTACATAACTTTTATACACTATCGATACATTACATATACATACGACTATTTTTTTGTAATTTTTTATTGTGGCTAGTTTATTTTTTGGCTATTTCTTTTGTAAAGAAAACTTTATATTTATTATAAACTAATTACTTTATTGTACATATTTGAAATTATCCCTTTTAAAAAATTCCGACATATTAATCTTAGTCAGTGCTTTTCATTTTATACATGTAGGGTCTGTTTGGAAAGCCATCTGGTAATTGAAATTGGTGTAATTACTATGGTAGTAATTACCAGCCTAGTACTTACACAACCTAGTAATTATAACGACATGTTTGGTTGCCACAATGTAATTAAGTATAATTACAAGTGTACTGTTTGGTTGCACAAGTGTAATCACATGGTTATATTAAAATTTTAAAATAAAAGATAAATATCAAAAACTAAAAATTTATACTAAACAAATAAGGAACTTTATAAATGATATTAAATTAAATATTTAAGATATATATATATATATATATATATATATATATTATCTTTTAAAATATATTAATTAATAAACATATATTCTTAACTAATATTATAAAAAAAATTAATTTTTATTTTTTAAATTAGTATATTTTAATAACATTAATCATAAAAACTTAAAGTACATAATTTTTAAGATCATGAAATGCATGTTTAATAAAAAGATTAATATTATAAATATAATGTCATAAAATTATTAAAATATTTGACAAAAAGATAATCTATCAATTCTAACTAAAAAATGAATGACTTGCAATGTGAAATATCAAGTCAATACTAGTAAAACAAATAAATTGAAACTAAAAATATAATATAAGTTCAAAATTCAAAACAAAAAAGTTAACATAATACTCTTATGTCAAATTTCAGTATAACGTATCAAATATGATTCAAGAAAAAAGGAAAACCTAAGTCTATAACCTTATTCAACAATAAATTCTACTTTAATTTAAGAATTAATATACTAACTAAATTATGCTAAATGAAAAAGATAAACATAAAATAAATATAAAATAAATAATACGAACAATTGAATGGGATCACAAGAAGTAAAAGTTTAGAAATGAGAAGGAAATGAAATATAAATAATATAAAATAGAAAATATATTTTTAAAATTATTGGAATAATAAAAATAAAAAAGAATTTAAAATAATAGAAAAAAATAAATTAAAATGAAAAAATAAAAATAGAAATAAAAAGACGAAATTAGAAAGTAATCAGCTTGTAATTACACCATGTAATTACCAGCAATTCACAGCTCTCTCCTGTGAATTGGAAAGTGTAATTATCCCCTGCCAATTACACTCAATTACCTGCTGACCAAGTAATTACCTGGCCAACCAAACATGCCAAACTGTTTAATTACACCAATTACACCAAATTCAATTCCAGGGTAGCTTTCCAAATAGGCCCATAGTGTAGGTATATTCTATTGGGTACCATCCATGGAGAATGTCTTCTAAAGCATTTGGGAAGAAAAACCTGAATCAAAATGCATTTTAGTTGTTTTAATAAATATCATTTAATATTGGGGTTATTTTGTATTTTTCCAGAATGTTGTTCCAAAATATCCAGTTACATGTGATGTGGAATGGGTTGATGCAGAAGATCCACTTTTCTTGCTTTACACTAGTGGCAGTACTGGAAAGCCTAAGGTCAATTTCATGTTTGTATTAATTGTGCTATTATTATTATTTTCACATGTTTCAGTATTTTGATGGCTTTTAGTTTATTGCTAATTAAGGGTGTTCTTCATACAACTGGAGGCTATATGGTATACACTGCAACAACATTCAAGTATGCATTTGACTACAAATCAAAAGACATTTATTGGTATGTTCGTTGTTCAAGACATTTCTTCCTTGCAAATGGATTTCAGTTATATATATGAATGTATAGTGTCAAAATTCTTTTATACTTTCAATAATTTTCCCTTTTTAGTTTCTGAAATTTGATTTAAGTGACATAAATTGTTAAAATTTTCATGATGCAAATTATAGTTCGCACCAAATTGGGAATGAACTCTTGTCAATTTTTGCTACAATGCTCCCACTTTCTAGACAAAATATTAGATGTCACTTCTTAGACAAAATATTAAATATCATTTTTTCTAGCCCTTACTTGAAAAAGCATCTAGACAAAATATTTCATCTCAAATCAAGTGAATTAAGTTCATTTCACAATTTACAATTGCACTTCTGTCACTTGTAAAATGACTCAAAAGTCCTTTAATAATTGAATATATTACTGTCATTTGCTTTCTCACAGTTAAAGTTGCTAGCAAGAAGACCGACATCTTTCATCTAATAGGGGCCAAAACCAAATTTCTATTTCATACTTTTGATTATTAGGTATTCAATTTTATTCTTCATTTATCTATTTAAATACTACTTTTTGTTGTATTTTGTAGGTGTACAGCTGACTGTGGTTGGATTACTGGACATAGCTACGTTACATATGGACCTTTGCTAAATGGAGCAACAAATGTGATTTTTGAAGGGGTAATCACTACTAAACCAATATATGTTGCTTCGTTTTAACATTTTCTTTAATATTCTCGAGTTTCACTATATATGAACAACCCCAAAAAATTGTCTAATTATCTTCTAAGAACTTAATTTACACAACATATGACTCATGTTGCAGGCTCCGAACTATCCAGATGCTGGACGTTGTTGGGATATTGTTGATAAGTACAAGATTTCAATTTTTTATACCGCTCCCACATTATTAAGGTCTCTCATGCGTGAGGGAGATGAGGTAAACGCACACCTTACACTAATATTTAATTCTCTTAGTTAATAGACTTCGAGTAACTTGTGCTCTATACGAGGACAACTCAATAAAGTTAATGACATATATAAAGTCAAATTTTAATAATATTAGACCTTAAATTTTTTTAATATAATTTCATATCTATACATCGATAGTATCAATTTAGTATTTTTATAAGACATAAACAGAAATATTATTATCTGTATTTGGAATAGTTAATTCAAGTTAATTAGATGTTAGCCATGTGTTGCAATACATTATAGTGGATCTTGTTCTAAAATCTTTATTTACTAATATAAAGATTTGAGAAGTTCAATTCGAAGTCGTAAAATATTTTCCATTACATTTAAAACTAGGCAATCTTTCTTTCGTTCTCTTTTAATAAAGATTTTATACTGTTATTTCTTTTACAATTTTTAGTACAGTATTATTTAAGTAAAAATAAAATTCACTTAAAATTATTTTTTGGCTCTAAGGCGAAGGCTTCACTAGCCATTCATTTGAACCGCCTCTTACATATTTATTTAAATTCTTTAAATGGCTTCTAGAGTAAAAATTCTTCTGATTCGAGAAGTTCTAAATATACTAGAGCTTTCCTTTCTTTTTTGATCATAAAATATTTTTATTGTATGTCTCTAGTTATTCATGAAAATATTTTTAATTTGTTATTAAATATATTTATAGCATGTGACTCGGTATTCAAGAAAATCTTTGAGGGTGCTGGGAAGTGTTGGTGAGCCAATCAATCCGAGTGCATGGAGGTTTCTATCTTTATCTATGGAATCTTTTATTTATTTTCTTGAGTATGACGACTTTCTGAAAAAGAAATAATTATCTACAACGTTTTCTTTAAAAATGTTTTGGGGCAGGTGGTTTTTCAATGTTGTAGGAGACGGAAAGTGCCCTATATCTGATACATGGTGGCAAACAGAAACTGGAGGCTTCATGGTATTTCAATGTTTGCTCTTTTCTCTATATAATGAAATGAAGCATATCAAATTCTTTCTTCCTATAAACCTGTCTACTAGTTACCCAAACACCAAGAAAAAAGAAAAATATTAAATATAACCTAAAACCCAATTACTTCTGAGGTCTATTATTCTACTACCTACTGTCCATATAATTTATCCTTTAAGTTTTTTGCAAACCTTTAAGAAAGGCATTGGATAATCTACGTCTCACTAATCAACATAACACTCCAATAATTGATACAATAATGGTAGATTTTGAAACAAAATGAATTATTATTTTTTGTACATCATCAAATGTTTTGATACCAATTTAGTAACATTTGGAAACAGGGGGAGTATAACTAATGTTCTGTTTCACTTTAAGTTGTTTGAATAAACACCAATGTGGAGTTCATTATTATTAATTGCCATGGAAATATAAATTTTTGACTTGCAGATTACCCCATTACCAGGAGCTTGGCCACAGAAGCCTGGTTCTGCTACATTACCATTTTTTGGTGTCCAGGTACCTATGACAGGGCACATGCTAATATGTTTAGAATCATATTACTCCATCCATTTGTTTCAATTTGTTTGTCTTACTTTACATTGTAGTCAGTTTAAAAAAGAATGTCTCTTTCCTTTTTTGACAACTTTTTAATTCTAACTTTTCACGTGACATGTTTAAGACTACAAGATTAAAGGTCATTTTGATACATTCTACATATCTTTAATTTAAGATCACAAGACCATTTTAATACATTCTACATATCTTTAATTTAAGACCACAAGATTCAAAAGTTTTCTTTACTTTCTTAAACTTCGTGCCAAGTCAAAATCAGACAAAAAAATTAAAACGGAATTAGTATCTTAATTATTCCCAAAATGAGATTAATTAGAATACCTCACATATTTCTAATATTAATTGATTAATATTGCAGCCAGTAATAGTGGATGAGAAGGGTGTGGAGCTAGAAGGTGAGTGCAGTGGATATTTATGCGTGAAAAGTTCATGGCCTTCTGCATTCAGAACACTTTATGGAGATCATGAAAGATATCAAACTACATATTTTAGTGCCTTCCCCGGATATTATTTTACTGGTGATGGTTGCAACAGGTACCTGAATATATTTTCTTCTTCTTTTAATATATATATTTCGGACATTTTAGAGTAAAATTTATAACCTTAATTTCCATGATCATACGTGTATAAACTCTTGGTTGCATGTAGGGACAAAGATGGTTACTACTGGCTCACTGGCAGAGTAGATGATGTTATTAACGTCAGGTACACACCTTCTAATTCCTCCCTCATCTAATTTACTTGTTTCAAAACTTGACTGGCCCGATAAGACAAGTAAGAGCTAGCTCAGTGATGTAGGAATTAGCAACACTATCTCCTGTTATTTGAACTATAGTATATATATGTTGCATACAGTGGACACCGCATTGGCACAGCTGAAGTAGAGTCAGCTTTAGTTTCACATCCTCAGTGTGTTGAAGCTGCTGTGGTTGGCGTAGAGCATGATGTTAAAGGACAAGGGATATACGCATTTGTTACTTTGGCTGAAGGTGTTGCATACACTGAGGAACTCAGAAAAAGTCTTATCAAAGTTGTTAGAGATAAGGTATCATATCTTTTTAATTTGCCTTTTGTTAGATATGTTAGAAGCAGATATCCAAAAGTAACAACTTATTTGACATTGTCAGATTGGAGGTTTTGCTGCACCAGACAAGATCCATTGGGCACCAGGTCTACCAAAGACTAGGAGTGGGAAAATAATGAGGAGAATATTGAGAAAAATTGCTTCCAACAGCTTAGATGAGCTTGGGGACACAAGCACTCTCGCCGATCCTGCTGTCGTTCATCAGCTTATTGCACTTGCTCATTCTTAATAATGCCACTACCTTATTCTTGATTAATTGGGGCTGTTTGTTTTTTGACATCAAAATCTGTGTATTTTCACTTGACTATCTTTCTAAAATCCACGTTACTATACAATTGTGACGACTCATCTAGCTAGTCATCTTCTGTAGACACTACAGAAATCAAGAAAGAGAATTAATATATACTCCTTCCGTTTCATATTATTTAATCTTTATTGACTTGACACACCCGTTAAGAAAACTTTAATTAGAGGTGTATTTTACTAAACTAACATTAGTTATGATGCTATAGAACTCTAATGTGGGCGTTTGACCATGAGAATTTCACTATTTTTCGAAAAATTATTTCACTTTATTCATAAAATGGTGTTTAGCCATAAAATTTTTAAATATTTGGAAAAGTGAAAACACCTAAAAGGTTATTTTCACTTTTTTCCATCTTACTATTTCACTCCAACTCCAACTCCAAAAATTTCAAATAAAGTGAATTTTTTTTTTTGATTTTCATGGTCAAATGTTCAGAAAAATAATAATAGAACTCTCTTGATTTGCTAAAATGGACAAGTAAAATGAAACATCTATTTTTGATACAAGGGCCAGTAAAATACTGACCTCGTGTGGTTGGTATCTTATTATTAATTATTTTTAATTTTTATTAAAAACCAACCTCGTGTGGTTGGTTTATTTAAAATATAATTTTTTAATTAAAACCGATCGTAAATGGTCGGTTATTAAAAAAAAAAAAAATTAACAAATTCAGTTTCTGGCCAATAACTAAATTCGTTCACACGAGGACTGTAAAAATCGACCTCATGAGGACGAAATCAATTTCTTTCCTAGAAATTATCGGCCAATGATTTTTGATCAGTATATCAGGAATACCGACCGCTAATGCAGGAATTTGCATTAGAAAAAATTCAGCAAGAGTAGTATGAGTACAAAACTATGCATACTCAGTAGGCATCATACACCGATTGAGTAAGAGTAATAATTGTAACGCATAATGAATATTAAAATTTTGCGCTCAGAAGAATCCGATAGTTCAATCAACATAGTAAATAGGAAGAAAAACACAACAAGTGATAATAATAAATGCATTGTAATGCAATGGTCAATGATCCTACTAGTATACACTCCCTCCACAGAATTCTCTGTGAGATGGCCGGGACTCATGAGAAACTAGCGATGTCCATATACCCGTTCAAAACTATTTCTCCTTGGGCATCACATAATAATTAAGTACCTGAAATCATTTCCCCTCGAGTTTCATTATAGTAATAAAGTACCCGTAACCATTTTTCTTCGGACTTTATCGCAGTCCAAGCTTGTGATCTATGAGAATGAATATGTATTCATGCTCACAATAATAAAGAATTTTTTTAATGCATCAGGTATATATGGATGAATTTTGCACTACAATAACCGTATGCCTACGAGCCTTTTAGAATAATAGATTTTTTTTCAAAATAGTGTCCTTAGGTCACATTTTCTCAATCAAGCAAATTACCTTCATAACGATGCCTATCTTGACTTAAAAGTCTCCCATAAACGGTAAAATGCATGAAATTGAGTAAAACTCAATACAATACAATTTACAAGTCATAAGCCATCTATCAGCTAAACTTCAATCTCCAATTACACAAATACACTATGAGTTACAAGTCATAAGTCATTTATCAGTTAAATTCTCCATCTCGGGTTTTCACATATTAATTCAGTCCTTTCAGTATTTTAAACACAATCTTTTTCCCAACCCATAATATGCTTTATAGGATAAGTTACTACCCAAACTCAGTCTAAGAAGAGTAAACCACAACATACCTCAAAGGCTGAACTGTAGTGCCCATGAAATATCACACAATAATTTTCCTTTGTGTATGGCCTCAAAGTGCTCACAATCTATCAAAAATATGATCTACACATGAATACGAGTCCATTGATGCCCATATCACAATAAAAAGTCGGATCAAAATTGGATAAAACAGTCAACCTCGAGATCCGATGTCAACTAAAATTTTCCTTTGGAATCCGTTTACCCATAAGATAAAGAACTCGAATATGAAATTTCATCAAAAATGAAGTTTGAATCGACCTCCAAATCATCAATTTACGTTTTTTTAAATTCTGGATAAAAATTATATATGTACATGTAATTTAATTTATGTATTATTTTTGGACTGTAAATTTACTACTCCTAATTTGGTGGTGGTTATTATTATTATAATAATAATAATAATAATAATAATAATAATAATAATAATAATAATAATAATAATAATAATAATAATAATAATAATAATAATAATAATAAAATACCAGATTACAGGATCGGAGACCGGGCGGTAGTCCGCCATAGTCTATGATCTAGCAATTCAGCATCCTTATACAGGCGCATAAATGCAGGCATAACAACTGAAATATTCGAGAATTTTTCATAAATTTCTATAGACTGTATGGAAGAGACTAACTCTTTTACCTGAGCAAAGGGCCTGTCAGGACCTTAGTACATACTCTTATTATACTCTTGTCCAACGGTTCTAACCCAATAGCGGTTCTAACCGGACCAAGAGGCGCCCTTTTCAACACATATCTCGGGCTAAAGAGGTCATGGCTTGCTACAGGCTTTCCAGACAGAGACAATAAGAGTAGTTCTAGATCCACTGTACCACCATCTCAGAACCAAGTCAAGAAACCTTATAAAAAATTCCTTTCTATTTTAATAAAGCTTAGATCCGTTCATGGTGCATATAGGAGAGACGTTAGGTAAGAGACATAGATATGGAAGACGTTTAGCCGGACATAGTCCTGACTAGGAGAAGAGTACTATTTGTAAAAACTAAAAAGAGAAAAAAAAAAAATACCTTAAAGGACGACCAAGAGCCAAAGGTTGCTTAGCAAAACTGATCCAAAATTTTATTGAATGTCGGAACAGTGGCCAAAACTTTCTGATTTTTTCTTTACAAAAGATAGTTACAAATGTGGTAAGCGAGGGCATATTGCTCCAAATTGCAAATTGAATAAGCTCAAAGCTTTAGAACTCAATCCAGATCTTTATGATAAAGTTTATAGTGTGTTATACACTTCAGGTTCCGATGAAGATTATGAATCTTATTCGGACGAAGAATCCGATATTAATCTTATTGATCTATCCGACCATGAAGAGCAAGCTGATAGCTCATGCACCACTTGCAAAGGTAATATATGCAATTGTGAAGGAGATGAAATCTACAAATTAGGTGGGATAGATGAAATCTACAAATAGTAAAATGTATTCATCGTTGCTCATTGTTCTACTCTTTAACAACTAGTACTACCACTTTATTTTGGTCGGGTTAATGAAATTAGTCAACCTTATCAAACATATCTAGTACTATATGTATTATATAATAATAATAATAATAATAATAATAATAATAATAATAATAATAATAATAATAATAATAATAATAATAATAATAATAATAATAATAATAATAATAATAATAATAATTGAAACACCAAGGATTACTTCATTATTAAAATCAATAAGTCTTAACTAAAGCAACATACTTGAAAATTAAAAAATAATGAAATACAACTGTTCATGGTAAATATGAGATAGGTGTGAAAGTAATTGATATAGATATGGAACTTCTTTGTTTTATGGATCTCGGAGAACAAAGTACTAAAAGTACTAGACTCGAGGAGGTAGATATACCTCAAAACCTTGATTTGTTAAACAAATGGACAATTCTAAAGTCCCTATTAAAACCATTTATGATTATGGTTGGTTTGATAAACTTTCTACTAAACAGTTGATTAAAACAACTGAACAATCTCTTGCTTTAAATTCGTCTGAACAGACTATTCGCTTGTTAAACAAATGAGATATTAATCTTTATAAAAATCAGTATAATTATCTGCATATTGGCATGGTTCAAATTGCTTTTAAATCACTTACCCTTAAAGGGTTACCACAGACTTTCTTGGCAGCTCTCAGAGATGCTAGAAATTTAAATTTCCGACAGTCTCTCATGGGTTCGATTGAATCAACAGTGGCCTATGGTCCAGTTTATTTCAATACGCAACCTAATTTGTAATTATCTTTATCTGATGTTAATATTCTTGATGCTTTAACATTAAATGTTAAAACACATGGTTGTAATTATGTGCCAGGTTCTGAACTTATAAGTTTGTCTTATAGAATATATTTCAAATTATTATCAACCTTGAATCCAAGATGCAAATTGTATGATACTTCCGATCAAACAATTTTGATGGAAACAAATTTTGCAAAATCCAAAGTTACCACTAGAAGACCGATTAAGTGGGAAGAAATTGATTTTCCAACGACTTGGACTCTCGATTCGGTTATATCCCCAAGTCACTTAACGGATACAATCACTAATTCAGAGTATTCTCACATTTCGCAAAATCCAGATGGAAAGGTTTGTATTCAGTTCTCAGAAGGATGCTATGCTAATCACAGGCAGTCACTGTCATACAATAGACTTATGCCTCCAGTAAGTTCTATTGTTAATAGACGATCGCTTAGTCACATATTTATGCCTGATATTCAGCATATCTCTCCAATTGAACCAATTTATGGTCCAGCTCGAAATCGCGCTGCTTCTCTACATACTATTGAATCTGATTATAACTCAGAAGTAGAGAAGGTTAAAATTAACCCCCGAACCAATATTGTGCAGGCAAATGATATTCATGGCGACAGTTCTGATAAGGACTTTCCAACTCCTTCAGAAATGGAGTTTGACGTAAACAAGTCTTAATGATTCCACACCAAATTGATTTTAGCCCAGGATCCCTGGCAAGAAAGCAAATTCAAAAAGATTTTTTTGATAAAAGGTGGAATAAGTTTAAAACTTGGTTTTTTGATGCTTATAGCAAAGAAGACATGAATAATATTTCTCAAGAGTTCTATGAAACTTGTGCGTTACATAATCAAATTATGCACTTTGTTCCTTGGTTTATAACCACTTATTTGCCTCTATATGTTAATGTTATTGAGCAGCGAATTTATCGCGACTCTAATGGAAAGATAACAACTGCCATTTATCCTCCACAGTCAGCTTTTGTTCTACCTAATAATACATGTATAACTTTCAACGCTTTTCAAAAATTCGTTGATGAAGATATTGCTTCAATAAGTATTTCCGAAATTAATAAACTCATTGCTCAAAATAATTATTTGGGTTTATATGTCAAAGTTTTGGGAGAACATATTGGCTCTCTAGATGAAAAACTTGATGAAATGACTATTTTAATAAAAGGTATAAAAGCTGATAAAGCTAAGACTAATGTCGCTTCGACTAGCAAAGCGGAAGCTTCAACTAGTAAAGCAGAGGTAGTCTCTACTTTTATTCAAAGACCGCCTGACATTCAAGATTTTAAGATAAAATCAATAATTGATTTAGAAGAACTTCTTGATAAAAAGTTTTCTGGTTTAAAAATAAAACCAATTGATTTGTCTCTAGAGTTTTCCGGGAAAATGGATCAAACAGGTGATTATAAAAATCATGTTTTCTCTGAGCTTAATAAGCTTAAAGGTTATCCTCGAAAGAATAGTGGCTATGCTGCTAAACCAACGATGAATACATTTTACTATCCTCGTCCTACTCCCCAAGATGTCTTGATAGAGGAACGAGATTGGAACCAGACTAATACGTCTTACAGCGGTTCTGAGATTTATGAATGGAATCTCGATGGTTTGTCAGATAGGCAGTTAACCATCCTTGTTCACAGAATGCTCATGTATGCAACCATTTGCAAAAGCACTAAAAATAATGATAGAACAGTCTGCAAAATGATTATTGCAGGTTTTACAGGACAGCTCAGAGGCTGGTGGGATAACTACTTAAATATAGAGGAAAAGGCCAAAATCATTAATGCCATTGCAGTTAATGAAGGTGTTGATAACCTAGGCTTTGCTCTAGAGAAGGATAGAGAGGATGCGGTTTATACCCTGATTCTCACCATTTTAGAACATTTTAATGGTAGATTTACCTCTCAGTACGAAACGATTCGTACTTTACTCAATGGTCTTAAATGTCCTACTTTGACCAAATGGAGATGGTACAAAGATACGTTTCTTAGTCGGGTTATGGAATTACCCGAAAATAAATTTATGTTCTGGAAAGCTAAGTTTATAGACGGCCTTCCTTCTTTATTTGCAGAAAGGGTTCGAAAAACCCTAAGAGGAAGCCACATTGAAATTCCTTATGAAGAATACACCTACGGCCAGTTAATAGGAGTTTGCACTCAAGAGGGACTAAACTTGTGCAACGAGCTCCTTATGTCAAAGCAGCTTAAGATGAATAAGCATAAAGAGAGATCTCAGCTTGGAGACTTTTGCACTCAGTTCGGTCTACCTGAACCAGCAGCCTATGGCAGCAAAAAGGAATATTACCAGTCCCCCAGAACTGAAGGTTCTAACAGGAGACGGAGATCTAGACGACGGTCTAAAGAAGAAAGAGACGCTAGAAAAAGCTCTCGTAAATCTAATAGATTTACCAAAGATCGGTCAAGAAGAGACCTTTCTAAAATCAAATGTTACAAATGTGGTAAGCGAGGGCATATTGCTCCAAATTGCAAATTGAATAAGCTCAAAACTTTAGAACTCAATGCAGATCTTTATGATAAAGTTTATAGTGTGTTATACACTTCAGGTTCCGATGAAGATTATGAATCTTATTCGGACAAAGAATCCGATATTAATCTTATTGATCTATCCAACCATGAAGAGCAAGCTGATAGCTCATGCACCACTTGCAAAGGTAATATATGCAATTGTGAAGGAGATGAAATCTACAAAATGCAATCGCAATTTCAAGATTTCAATCTTAATATGTTCACCTCTGATAATATTATAGAATTGTTAAAAGAAGTTACTGATAACAAACTTCGTGAAATTTTTTTTAATCTAGCCACTGCTAAAGATCCTAGCACTCCCAGGCCTCTTGTTGATAACAAGAAAAATGATTTTGATTATTGTGCACCTTATTCATTAAAAGAGATTGATAATCGTTTAATGATAAAAAAAGCTTTTGTTGAAAAAGATGCTTCTTTTGATAATTTAAAAGAAGAGGTTGAAAATCTCAAAAGAGAGATAAAGTCTCTCAAGCATAATGCAGCGGTTTGCGACCAGAGAATTTCTCAGATTGAGAACAATGTTCACCCTGATCAAGCCAGTTCTTCGAAAGGTAAAGAGGTTCTGGATGATAGTAATCTTGAAACTAATATGTTTTTAGGAATGATGCAGGTTGTCACTGCACATAAATGGTATGTTAAATGCACCATTTTAATTGATAATAGCTTCTCTATTACTAATGTTGCTATGATCGACATCGGTGCAGATGTAAGCTGCATTCAAGAGGGTCTTGTTCCCTCAAAATATTTTCAAAAAACTGCACATATGGTAAAAGCCGCATCTGGACATGCTTTAGATATAAAGTATAAACTGTCTAATACAAAGATTTGCCAGAATAAGGTTTGCATTCCACATTTCTTCTTTCTGGTAAAAAATCAGTTGGTTTTATTTTTAAACCAGAAAACTTTTTATCAAGAAGTTCTGTTTAGAGGTTTGTAATTTATTACTAACCTTGGAGTTCCTCGTTCTTTTTCTGCAGCATTATTCACATAAAACACTATACATGGGAGACCGGGCGGTAGTCCGCCATAGTCTATGATCTAGCAATTCAGCATCCTTATACAGGCGCATAAACGCAGGCATAAGAACTGAAATATTTGAGAATTTTTCATAAATTTCTATAGACTGTATGGAAGAGACTAACTCTTTTACCTGAGCAAATGGCCTGTCAGGACCTTAGTACATACTCTTATTATACTCTTGTTCAACGGTTCTAACCCAATAGCGATTCTAACCGGACCAAGAGGCGCCCTTTTCAACACATATCTCGGGCTAAAGAGGTCATGGCTTGCTACAGGCTTGCCAGACAGAGACAATAAGAGTAGTTCTAGATCCGACTGTACCACCATCTCAGAACCAAGTCAAGAAACCTTATAAAAAATTCCTTTCTATTTTAATAAAGCTTAGATCCGTTCATGGTGCATATAGGAGAGACGTTAGGTAAGAGACATAGATATGGAAGACGTTTAGCCGGACATAGTCCTGGCTAGGAGAAGAGTACTATTTGTAAAAACTAAAAAGAGAAAAAAATAAATACCTTAAAGGACGACCAAGAGCCAAAGGTTGCTTAGCAAAACTGATCCAAAATTTTATTGAATGTCGGAACAGTGGCCAAAACTTTCTAATTTTTTCTTTACAAAAGATAAGAAAAGAGAGAATATCTAATTTTTTTTTGTGTGTTCTCCTACTTAACAAGATGAGAACTTATATAGAAATGAAAAATAAACATAAAGAATCTTTGTACAGTAGGGGGTCCCATGTGGGTCCTAAACAGTGGATTTACTGTTTTAAACAGTTTATATACTGTTTAGTCAATGGTGACAGCCACTTAGTCTGTCTTCATATCTTTTCTTTGCCAGGTTTCTTTTCCATGGCCTTTAATGATTGAAGCAAGTCTTCTGCCTCCTGTATTTCTTCTGTAGACAATATGACGTCTTCTCCGTGGCGTTGCGATTCTTCACCTGAAGTCTCACTTCTCATAGAAGTGTCTGATTTATCAATTTGATCGATGCCTTGAAGCAAGCTCTTCTTCATTTTTTCGAGATACTCGTTAACCATTGCTTCTTTATCTCCTTCTTGGGTAGAGATTCGTCTGGCAATATGCCTGATGGAGGGATTATCAACGCTAATTTCCTGTTGAGGAAGTTCTTTATACGAGTTGATGGTGTTGATAATAGTATCAATGAGTTCTTGTCCATTCAATTGTTTGGACCTAGGATCCTTTTTTAACAATTTTTCCCAGAAATTATTATAATAAACCCGGTATAGACAGGGAACATCCTCCGCTGTGAATCCTATTTCGGGAGCCCATTTATGGATCCACGGAATAGAGAATTCTATAAAGAAATACATTTGGTCAATTTTTTCTAACCAACAGATATGATCTTCGTGGTATAATTCCTGGAGAAAAGGGGATACCTTTTTCCACTCTTTTTATCATTGGAGGAAATTTTTCGGTAATATCTGGAAAGTAGGACCGTGGTATGACCACCAGTTAATGAACCAATTTGGGATTGGTTCTGTAAATACTTTTGCACATATTTTAACAAACCATGTATGCTTGTTTTTATCATTATTATAAAACAATGTTTGGCTAAAAGCTTGGATATAATCCCAATATGTGAAGTTCATAGGAATACCTTTAACAATAAGCTGTCTCTCTTTCATAGTGGACAATCCCCAGTCTTCAATAGATATAATCTGTTTGATGATTATTTTTGAGAAGTTATAAACATTCTCTTCTGGGGTATACCCTGTGGGGCAAAAGTGCTGAATTTCTGCACTACCCGTACTTGTCAAACAAGTTTCATAATATAACCGAGTTTTATATGATTCTCCCGGAAAATATAATCCCTTGATTAAGTACCTCTGGAATATTTTTCATGGTTCAAATTTTCTCTGTATATCAGCATTTTCCAGGAAAAATATAATTTCCCTTTTTCGGAGTTGTTCATAAGATATGATATTATCATTATCTTCTTTCATGATTGAGGCAAAAGTATCTTTCTGCCTTTGTGCATGTAAATATGCCTGCGCATGTTCGTATAACGGACTTTCCTTGGGAATATTTTCCAAGTTAATAACCTGCTCAGGAGCAGCAGATGAGCTGGATTCACCTTCATCTGTGATCTTTTTATTAATAAGACTTCTGTTACCCATTTGTATAACTGGGTAATTTGATCGATATGACAATCCTTGTATAACTGGGTAATTGGATCGATATGTCGATCCTTGAGAATTATTCGGTCCAGAATTACTCTGTCCGGAGGACCTTCCTGGGGCTGATCTTCCCCTTCCTCTCCCTCTAACTTGCCGCCATGGCGGGTCCATCCTGTAAGAAAACAGATTAGTCATTCTGAAAAATAATACGTTAAGTCTTCCCGGATAACTTCCGAGTAGTCGTGAATAGAGAAATCTTCTCTGACTAGATCATCTATGACCATTTCAATAATGAGTTATTTAAAATCTTTTGGTAATATAATCACCTTTAGCATAGAAATTAAAGTTTTTTCAGATAGAAAAGCTAAATAAAACATTATTGAATATATTCCCTGGATAGGAAATCTGGAAGAGAATTATCAATTCCCTTTTTATAATGAATATCAAAGTCGAATGGGGCTAGTTGAGCCTGCCACCTAGCAAATATAAGTTTGGATGCATCATGCTTAAAGTCTTTGTCAAACATGTATTTGACTGACTGAGCATCAGTTTTTATTAAAAACTTCTGATTATATAAATCATCTTGAAATTTAAGGACACACTTAACAATTGTAAGCATTTCATGAGCCACAGTTGCGTATTTTTTCTGGGCTTCTGTCCATTTACCAGAATGAAATCTTATAAGATATTCATTTTTGTCATTGGGATTAATTTGTTTAAGAATCCCACCGTAACCAATATTTGAAGCATCTGTTTCAATAATTTTTTTCCAAGCAGGGTTAGCAAGAGTTAAACAAGGTAAAGACTGAACTCGTAGTTTGATGTTCTTTACCAAAGTGGTGTGACTATCAGTCCACGGAGATTTATAATCCTTTTTGAGCCTGTCATATAACGGGGCTAAATCACGAGAAAGATTCTTGTAAAAGGGGGAAATGTAATTTAAACTACCCAAGAATCTCTGCAACTGAGTTCTATCAGTAATAATGTCTGGAAACTTTGATGCAAAGTCTATGGCCCTCTGGATAGGAGTGACTTTTCCTTGACAAATTAGGTGTCCCAGAAAACGAACTTCAGTCTGGAACAAACTCATTTTTGGTTTAGAGACAACCAATCCATTTTGTATAACAATTTTCTTGAAGATATCAAGGTGTTTTATATGCATTTCAAGAGTTTTGGAAAACACCAGAATATCATCAATATAAACAATGATAAAATCCATATATGGATTAAAAATGTCATTCATAATTTTTTGAAATTCTGACGAGGCATTTTTTTAAACCAAATGGCATGACATTCCATTCGTATTGTCCAAAACGAACATTAAAAGCAGTCCTATAAGAATGCTCTTTAAAAATCTGAATTTGCCAATAACCTGATTTTAAATCAAATTTTGAAAATATATTGGCGTCGTATAATCTAGATAATAAATCTCTTTTATTGGGAATAGGATATCTTACCCATTTTAAATATTTGTTTAGAGGTTTGTAATTTATTAGTAACCTTGGAGTTCCTCGTTCTTTTTCTGCAGCATTATTCACATAAAACGCTGTACATGACCAAGGAGATTTCGATGGTTTTATTAAACCCTTTTGTAGCAAAGTATCGATTTCCCTTTTGCAGAATTCTACTAATTCAGAATTCATTTGGCAGGGACGAGACTTGGTTGGGATATTATCCTCTGAAAAATCATCCTCATATGGAAGAGTTACTATGTGCTTTTTGCGATTCCAGAAGGCACTGGGGTGATCTGCGCAAATATCAATGGCGATCTGTTCGGAAATCAATTTAATTTTTTCCTGTATTTTAGCAGATTTGAGAGACTCAAATATATTCATGCTAAAAAGCTCATATTGTAAAGAGTCGACATGCTGTTGCTTCATTTTAATTAAAGCATTAATATCACGAGTTATTGGTTCTGTGATAAAAGTATAATTTAAGAACGCCCTTTATAAGATGCTGAAAATCCTTTTGAATCAATATGTGTAAAAGGATAGATTGCATTTATAAAAGGCGTTCCAAGTATAATTGGAGGATGCAACTGATTTTTTACCAGAAAGAAGAAATGTGGAATGCAAACCTTATTCTGGCAAATCTTTGTATTAGACAGTTTATACTTTATATCTAAAGCATGTCCAGATGCGGCTTTTACCATATGTGCAGTTTTTTGAAAATATTTTGAGGGAACAAGACCCTCTTGAATGCAGCTTACATCTGCACCGCTGTCGATCATAGCAACATTAGTAATAGAGAAGCTATTATCAATTAAAATGGTGCATTTAACATACAATTTATGTGCAGTGACAACCTGCATCATTCCTAAAAACATATTAGTTTCAAGATTACTATCATCCAGAACCTCTTTACCTTTCGAAGAACTGGCTTGATCAGGGCGAACATTGTTCTCAATCTGAGAAATTCTCTGGTCGCAAACCGCTGCATTATGCTTGAGAGCCTTTATCTCTCTTTTGAGATTTTCAACCTCTTCTTTTAAATTATCAAAAGAAGCATCTTTTTCAACAAAAGCCTTTTTTATCATTAAACGATTATCAATCTCTTTTAATGAATAAGGTGCACAATAATCAAAATCATTTTTCTTGTTATCAACAAGAGGCCTGGGAGTGCTAGGATCTTTAGCAGTGGCTAGATTAATAATTTTTTCACGAAGTTTGTTATCAGTAACTTCTTTTAACAATTCTATAATATTATCAGAGGTGAACATATTAAGATTGAAATCTTGAAATTGCGATTGCATTTTGTAGATTTCATCTCCTTCACAATTGCATATATTACCTTTGCAAGTGGTGCATGAGCTATCAGCTTGCTCTTCATGGTCGGATAGATCAATAAGATTAATATCGGATTCTTCGTCCGAATAAGATTCATAATCTTCATTGGAACCTGAAGTGTATAACACATTATAAACTTTATCATAAAGATCTGCATTGAGTTCTAAAGCTTTGAGCTTATTCAATTTGCAATTTGGAGCAATATGCCCTCGCTTACCACATTTGTAACATTTGATTTTAGAAAGGTCTCTTTTTGACCGATCTTTGGTAAATCTATTAGATTTGCGAGAGCTTTTTCTAGCGTCTCTTTCTTCTTTAGACCGTCGTCTAGATCTCCGTCTCCTGTTAGAACCTTCAGTTCTGGGGGACTGGTAATATTCCTTTTTGCCGCCATAGGCTGCTGGTTCAGGTAGACCGAACTGAGTGCAAAAGTCTCCAAGCTGAGATCTCTCTTTATGCTTATTCATCTTAAGCTGCTTTGACATAAGGAGCTCGTTGCACAAGTTTAGTCCCTCTTGAGTGCAAACTCCTATTAACTGGCCGTAGGTGTATTCTTCATAAGGAATTTCAATGTGGCTTCCTCTTAAGGTTTTTCGAACCCTTTCTGCAAATAAAGAAGGAAGGCCGTCTATAAACTTAGCTTTCCAGAACATAAATTTGTTTTCGGGTAATTTCATAACCCGACTAAGAAACGTATCTTTGTACCATCTCCATTTGGTCAAAGTAGGACATTTAAGACCATTGAGTAAAGTACGAATCGTTTCGTACTGAGAGGTAAATCTACCATTAAAATGTTCTAAAATGGTGAGAATCAGGGTATAAACCACATCCTCTCTATCCTTCTCTAGAGCAAAGCCTAGGTTATCAACACCTTCATTAACTGCAATGGCGTTAATGATTTTGGCCTTTTCCTCTATATTTAAGTAGTTATCCCACCAGCCTCTGAGCTGTCCTGTAAAACCTGCAATAATCATTTTGCAGACTGTTCTATCATTATTTTTAGTGCTTTTGCAAATGGTTGCATACATGAGCATTCTGTGAACAAGGATGGTTAACTGCCTATCTGACAAACCATCGAGATTCCATTCATAAATCTCAGAACCGCTGTAAGACGTATTAGTCTGGTTCCAATCTCGTTCCTCTATCAAGACATCTTGGGGAGTAGGACGAGGATAGTAAAATGTATTCATCGTTGGTTTAGCAGCTTTTATTATTATTATTATTATTATTATTATTATTATTATTATTATTATTAAAATAATAATAATAATCATCATTATTATTGTTATTATCAACTTTTGAATTAACAACTTTCCACTTTTAGTATAATATGATATGATTACTATTTAATATTTAATTAATTAGATATTTTATAATACTTTTATTTAGTGTAGGGATAAAATGGTAACCCAACTTTGCACTTTGAAGCTTCCCACTTTAGATAATATATGACATAATGCTCAAAATTATAAATAGTGATGAGGAGCTTGAAGTCAAATCTGTCAGCAAGTGTGGACAGATAAATGTTTGACAAATAAAATTATACAATTCTATTTCACTTGAAAAAGTAAAAATTTAGACCTATAGTCCAAGGACCTCAAGGTGTAATGTCAGTAGGGTACAAATAGATTCTTGTGCGAAATGTGAAATGCAAAGTAAAGCCGTAAGATATAAAATACAACTTGTGTCTGATGACATAGAAGTTTTTCGTAAAAGTCCTAGCATTAATATATGGAGAGGTCCTAATGTGTTGGATGCAATTATGTTGAGGTTACTTAGTCTCGCAAAACATGAAAAACTTGATATGTGTATAATAAATTATTTTCATGTCTAGCTAGACAATGAAGTTTATAATAAATTCTTGAAGGATTTAAATTATTTTGAAGCATATAAAAGTCTGCAGGAGTTTGTTAAATAAAGCTTCAATAAATTCTTAATGAATTAAAGTAATTTCATTGAGTACCCCAATAGTTTTGATATTACTACATATAAATAAAGATCATTAAGACCTCATGAAAATGATGGACATAGGAACATGATTAGTCATATACTACCAAAAAAATTACTAATATAAATTTGTTTATCCTAACAAATATTGTCAAAACTTTATTGGTAATGAAATGCAGAACATTTATAGGATAAACATATAACACCCCGTACCTTTCAAAACCTATGTGACTAAGTAAATATCGACGAAGGTATTTGAGCTCGAGATTGTGAAGGGGTACTTTGGCCTAGAATTTGAAATGGTCAAATGTATATAAGTGTTAAGTTAAATTATAAGGAGGAGGGTTTTGAAAATGAGATAAAACAAGTGAGGTACTTGCTCGACTTATCTAAGCTCTTAGGTGACAAGTAGGTGCATCACCTACCTACGCTAACGAACTAAGTTCCGAGGGCCGATTACGGGCAGCAACACCATGGATTATTAGACCTAATGGTAGCCCAAATGAAGCTTAAAGTTGGCCCATCAAAGCACAACCAAATCTGGCCCAAACAACTACAAAAGTTAGCCACCAATATTGACCACATTTTGACCCAAGAGAAGCCCAAAATCAGCCCCAAAACTTAACCCTTTTGAGGCCCAAGCAAAGGGTAATTTTGGCCCAAGTTTCTTGACCCATTTTGGCCCAAATATACTCAAAAAAGTCGGCCAAAAAGGTCCCTTTATATAGGCCATTTGCTGATCAATGTTGATCACAAAAAGCTGGAAAATTCTCTCTTATCTCATTTCCTTTTTGGCAGCCCTTCTTTCCCTTTAGGGTTCTAAGAAGACCAAGATTAATTGAAGCTTAAGGTGAGTTAAACAACTTGTTATCTTGGTATTAATCTACTACATATAGCTAGGATATCCTATGGTAAGAAAGACATGAACTATGGCAGCCCCTTTCTTATGATTTAACACATGGAAATTGTGTAACAATTAAGAGATTTCTTCTTCTCTTGTTGGTGTATGTGTAGGGGGTACTTAAGCTTTTAAAGCATCAATAAAAAGAGGATAAAAACACACCTTCAAGTGTGGTAAGTACTCTGCCCATAATAATATTTTTGGATTGAAGTTCGGATGGACAATTGTTGTTGAATTGTTGTTAAGAACTCACGGGACGGCGATCGGAAGCCGTGGGTTCAATGTGTTGCTATTGTATTTCGGCATGGTGAGTTGTGTAGGGGATTTTGATGTGTTTTGTATTATTGGAGGCAGTAGGTTGGTGTGTGTGTGATGTGTATTGGATAGGGGAGAAAGGTGTGACGATACACCTTTAATTAATGCAAAATACGTAAATCTGCCCGGGAAATGTTTAGCTACTGTTTTGGGAATGTTGCAGCAGGTTTAAGAGCTAATATTAGCTTCATTATACCCTTGTGTTGTAGATTAACTTAATAAAGGAAAGTCCAAGTTGTGGTAAGCGCAATCTTCGGAAAGAACGAGGTATGTTAAGGCTTCTTTATTCCTTATCGGCATGAATCTAGAAATAGAACTCTAAATCTCCGAAAGAAGGAATTTGAGTATTTTGTTGTAAGAGAGCTGATTTGGTAACTCAACAAGTCTTAAGGAACTAATTTATACATTATGGTGATTCAAGTCGCCTTCTTATAAAAATCCGATTCTTTTTGCACGAAACGTAAGTTATCCTTTTGTCGAGTTTCTTCTTTGTATTGTGATCTCTAATCAAGCTTTAGAAAGTATACAAGGAAAGTTAGAAAGTCAATCCCCATTTATATGTGTTTGGTATGTTGATTCCAACACCTAGTAAGCCAAGGCTAAAGACGTTATCTAAATGAACCTTCATAAATAACAAGAATAGCTTTGAAGGTCAATCTAGTAATACACTTATTATGCGTGGTTTGCGTGTTAGTGTGCACCGAGGTGCTACTACCATATTGAGGCTATTATATACATAGTGTGCACCGAGGTGCTACTGCCATATTGAGGCCATTATACACATAGTGTGCACCGAGGTGCTACTGCCATATTGAGGCCATTATATACATAGTGTGCGCCGAGGCGCTACTGCCATATTGAGGCTATTAAATATAGGGTGCGCCGAGGCGCTATTGTGGTTCAGTGTGGGTTATAAAGAGTGAGTTGCAGCGTGTGTTAATGCATGTATTGTGTTCTAAAAAGAATAAAGGAGAAAGAGCTTAATGAGTCTTACCAATTACAGTTTACAAGTTTCATATTTTATCTTGTTCGGATTTACTACTTGCGACTTGCTTTTATGTTTCTACCTTACATGCCAGTACATTATTGTCGTACTGACGTCCCCATTGCCTGGGGGCGCTGCATACATGCCTGCAGGTAGACAGATACCCAGACAGATCTCTTCAGTAGGAGTTGCGGAGTTCAACCATTTTGGTAAGCTCCATTCTTCCTGGAGCTGACGAGTCAGAGGTCTAGCTTATATTTTGACCAGGTTATATATATGTACAGCTTATGGGTAGTCCAGGGCCCTGTCCTGGATATGAGATATTTTACTTACTCCTAGAGGCTTGTAGACGGGTATATATATATTATTGTTGGGTATGGCGTTGTCGGCCTTGTTATTAGCTATCTACTATGATAATAGCCTTGTCGGCCTTGAGTTACTTAACTACTATTGAGCTTTTAGTGTTTCAAATTGCTATTCTTAGAGACCTTGTCGGTCTCAGACCCCCAGCAGGTTCAACAGAGATACACTCTATTTTGGCACCCTCGGCCTTTTGGGGCTCCGAGTGTCGGTCATGCCTCCCATGGTTTGGGGCGTGACAAACTTGGTATCAGAGCACGTCGAATCCCAGGGAGTCTACAAGCCGTGTCTAGTAGAGTCTTGTTTATGGGTGTGTTGTGCACCATACCTATAATCATGAGGCTACGGGACATTTAGGAAATGTTATCCTTCTTTCATTTGCTAGATCGTGCAATAGAGCGAGGTCATAAGATGTTTGAAGTCTAATTCATGTTTTTCTCTTCCTTGTCTACAGAAATGCCTGTGACTAGACAAATGAGTAGCCGACGGGTTGGCACGGATACGGGGGAAGGTACTAGTCGTTCCCCGCCTATCCGATTGGATAGATTTGAGGCTCAAAGTGAATCACCGACACCAGAGATCCCAGTTTATCAAGTACCTGATGAGACTAGAGGGGATCCAGTACCCCTGACCCCACCTGCTCCAGTGGCATCTGAGATAGCTAGAGATGAACCAGCACATGTAGCTCCTCCACCTGAAGCAGAGGACCAGGACATCAGGAGTGCTGTTCAATTATTGACCCAGATGGTAGCCACACAACAACAACAAATTGGGGCATCAACGAGTGCTAGGTCAGGTGGCTCAGAAAGTTCTAGGGCTCGAGAGTTTATCAGCCTAAGTCCTCCTATATTTACAGGCTCTGACCCACGTGAGGATCCTCAGGAGTTTATTGATCAGACATATCGAGTACTTCGAGTCATGCATGCAACAGTAGTGGAGGCAGTGGAGTTTGCATCTTTCAGGTTACGAGATGTGGCCATTTTATGGTTCGAGGCTTGGGATCGGTCTAGGGGATCAAATGCACCCCCAGCTGAGTGGGAGGAATTTTCAGAGGCCTTCCTAGCTCACTATCTTCCACAGGAGGTTCGAGAGGCCAGACTTGATCAATTTTTAGCCCTTAGGCAGGGCAATATGAATGTTCGACAGTATAGCCTCAGATTTAATTCATTAGCCAGGTATGCCCCCGATATTGTGAGTACGATGTGAGCTAGAGTTCATCGATATGTGCGTGGTCTTAAGGATGAATTGATTAAGGGATTAACAATAGCAGCCACACAAGAGGATATGA
Source organism: Jaltomata sinuosa (assembly GCA_003996215.1). Lineage (NCBI taxonomy): Eukaryota > Viridiplantae > Streptophyta > Magnoliopsida > Solanales > Solanaceae > Jaltomata > Jaltomata sinuosa. The sequence goes on from QJPP01000407.1 coordinate 227,089, forward strand.
ATATTTCTAAGATACAGGCTATTGCTCAGACTGCAGAGGATCTTGAAGTACAAATTGGAGATAACCAAAGCCGAGAAAGGGATCAGAATAAGAGGGCTAGATCTATTGGGTCCTATGTAGAGCCACGAGGTAATGTTAGGCCAAATTTTAATAGGCGATCACCCCACCCTACTAGTGGTGCCCCATATCAGTTGCAAAGGCAGAGGTATGATCGTTTTTCTCAGACTGGACCAGGCCATAGTTCTGGTGCATCCAGTTCCTATCGCCAGGGGAATTCAGGTCAGATGAGGCCACCTTTGCCACCTTGTGTTCAGTGCGGTAGGAAGCATCCTGGGATATGTCGCCTGGGTTCAGATACTTGTTATTCATGTGGGCATCCTGGTCACTTTATGCGAGACTGTCCGAGTAGAGGTAGGAGTGAGATATCCCAGCCTACAGGGTCGATGGCAGCTTCTTCATCTACTATTCGTCCCCCAAGGACAGGACAACAGGCTACACTAGGTCGTGGTAGAGGTAGAGGAGGAGGAGGAACATCCAGTTCAGGCAGTGGTCAGAATCGCACTTATGCTCTAGCCGGTCGCCAGGACTTGGAATCGTCACCTGATGTTGTTACAGGTACATTGACTATTTTTACTCATGCTGTTTATGCACTTATAGATCCTGGCTCTACTTTTTCATATGTTACCCCGCTCGTTGCTAGTAAGTTGGGGGTAGGCCCTGAGTTATTGCCTTGACCATTTGTTGTATCTACGCCAGTTGGTGAATCTATTATAGCTAGACGAGTTTATCGAGATTGTGCAGTGTGGATTTATGACCATCTCACTTCAGCTGATCTAATCGAATTAGATATGATTGACTTCGATGTCATTATGGGCATGGATTGGTTAGTTGCATGTTATGCTAATATCGATTGTAGAAATAAGGTTGTCAAATTCCATTTTTCGGAAGAAACAATCCTGGAGTGGAAAGGTAATGCTGCCATGCCAAGGGGTAGGTTTATTTCCTACCTTAAAGCCCAGAAAATGATTTCTAAAGGCTATATTTATCATTTAGTTCGAGTACAAAGCACAGAGGATGGACCAGTGACTCCTCAATCAGTTCCCGTGGTGAGTCAATTTCTAGATGTATTCCCGGATGAGCTTCCAGGAATCCCTTCAGAAAGGGAAATTGAGTTTGCCATTGATCTACTCCCAGATACTCAGCCAATATCAATTCCCCCTTACAGGATGGCTCCTGCAGAATTAAGAGAGTTAAAGGAACAATTAAAGGATCTACTCGAAAAAGGTTTCATTAGGCCTAGTACATCGCCATGGGGCGCACCAGTTTTGTTTGTTCGTAAGAAGGATGGGTCCTTGAGAATGTGTATCGATTACCGACAACTGCACAAAGTTACAATCAAGAATAAGTATCCGCTTCCAAGGATTGATGACCTTTTTGATCAGTTGCAAGGCGCCAAATGTTTTTCAAAGATTGATTTGCGGTCGGGGTATCACCAGTTACGTGTTAAAGGGGTAGATGTTCCAAAAACAGCCTTTAGGACAAGGTATGGCCACTTTGAATTGCTAGTAATGTCTTTTGGGCTTACTAATGCCCCAGCAGCTTTTATGGACCTAATGAATCGGGTATTCAAGCCATTCCTAGATGTATTCGTGATCGTATTTATTGACGATATCCTGATTTACTCGCGGTCCAAAGCCGAACATGCGGATCATTTACGTGCAGTATTGCAAACACTTCAGAATCATAAATTATATGCGAAGTTCTCCAAATGTGAGTTTTGGTTGACTTCAGTGGCTTTTCTTGGCCATATAATTACAGACGAAGGTATTAGAGTTGACGGCCAAAAGATTGAAGCAGTAAAGAATTGGCCGAGACCCTTGAATGCTACAGAGATTCGTAGTTTTTTGGGCTTAGCAGGTTATTATTGAAGGTTTGTAGAAGGGTTTTCTTCTATATCTGCACCATTGACAAAGTTGACTCATAAAGCTGCCAAGTTCCAGTGGTCTGATGCATGTGAGCAGAGTTTTCAGGAGTTGAAGGACAGGCTTACTTCAGCACCTGTCTTAACTCTGCCAGAGGGCACAGAAGGTTATGTTGTTTATTGTGATGCCTCAAGGATTGGTTTGGGTTGCGTTTTAATGCAACATGGTAAAGTTATTGCCTATGCCTCGAGACAACTAAGAAAGCACGAACAAAATTACCCTACTCACGATCTTGAATTGGCAGCAGTTATATTTGCCTTGAAAATTTGGCGCCATTACTTGTTTGGGGTCCATGTAGACGTGTTTTCGGACCACAAAAGTCTACAGTATTTATTCAAACAGAAGGATTTAAACCTAAGGCAAAGAAGGTGGCTAGAGTTACTAAAGGATTATGACGTAGATATTTTGTACCATCCAGGGAAGGCCAATGTAGTGGCCGATGCACTTAGCCGCAAATCCATGGGAAGCTTGAGCCACGTGGAAAATAGAAAGATTGAGATGACAAGAGAACTACATCAGGTAGCTAATTTGCAGGTTCGACTACTAGACCAAGGTAATGGGGGAGTTGTTATTCAAAGCACAGCGGAATCCTCACTTGTGACAGAGGTAAAGGAAAGACAATATGATGATCCAGAATTAGTAAGATTGAGGGAGGAAATTCCACAACAAAAGCAACCACTAATAGAGCAAAAGGAAGATGGGGTTCTGAGATATCAAGGTCGTCTATGTGTACCTAACGTCGGGGAGCTTCGGGAGAAAATTTTGGCAGAAGTTCACTATTCCCGCTATTCAATCCATCCAGGAGCGACGAAGATGTATCATGATCTTCGACAGATTTATTGGTAGAATAATATGAAGAGAAATATTGCAGAGTTTGTAGCCCAATGCCCGAATTGTCAACATGTAAAAATTGAACACCAGAGACCCGGAGGTCTAACTCAAAGTATAGTGATACCTACCTGGAAATGGGAGGTGATCAACATGGACTTTATTACAGGCTTACCCCGTACTTATCGGAAGTATGACTCCATATGGGTGATTGTAGATAGACTTACAAAATCAGCTCACTTTTTGCCAGTCAGGACAACTTATACTGCTGAAGATTATGCCAAGTTGTATATTAGTGAAATAGTTCGACTTCATGGTGTCCCAATTTCCATCATTTCAGATAGGGGTGCTCAGTTTACAGCAAATTTCTGGAGGTCTTTCCAGAGAGGCTTAGGTACTCAAATAAGTCTCAGTACAGCTTTTCATCCACATACAGATGGACAAGCTGAACGCACTATTCAAACACTCGAAGATATGCTACGAGCTTGTGTACTAGATTTTAAAGGGAGTTGGGATGACCATTTGCTACTAATTGAGTTTGCTTATAATAATAGCTTCCATGCAAGCATTCAAATGGCTCCTTATGAGGCTTTATACGGGCGAAAGTGTAGATCACCAATTGGATGGTTTGAAATGGGAGAAGCAGGATTATTAGGGCCAGACCTAGTTAATCAGGCAATGGAAAAGGTGAAACTAATCCGAGAAAGATTACTAACAGCCCAGAGTAGGCAGAAATCATATGCAGATGTGCGACGTCGGGATTTGGAATTTAATATTAGTGATTGGGGTTTCCTAAAGGTTTCGCCTATGAAAGGCGTTATGCGATTTGGTAAAAAGGGAAAGCTTAGTCCAAGATATATTGGGCCATACAGGATCATTCGGAGGGTAGGAAAAGTGGCATATGAGCTAGATTTACCCACAGAATTGGAGACAGTCCATCCTGTATTTCATGTATCGATGCTACGAAGGTGCATAGGAGATCCTTCACGTATTATGCCTATTAAAGATGTTCAACTTTCTGAAGACTTATCCTATAAGGAAGTACCAATTTCTATTCTAGATCGTCAAGTTAGGAAGCTCAGAACCAAAGAAGTAGCCTCAGTAAAGGTGTTGTGGAGAAATAATAATATTGAAGAAATGACGTGGGAAGCCGAGGAAGAAATGAGGAAAAAACATCCCCAGTTATTTATGACTTGAAGATAGTACATAGGTAAGTCATATTCTTATATTCTTTATACTCTTCCTACTATGCAAATATGATCAGGTTTGAACATGTGAAAATGATTACATTTAATTGTATATAGTTGTATCGCCCTGTGAGGCATCGTGCTGGACTTTTGCTGAGTTTCAGGTTTTTTGGATAGTCCCAATTATAAAGGAAACTCTGCCGAAATTTCAAAAAAAAAAAATCCTAAGGGACTAGAGCTCTATATGCATTACCCTCATTCGAGGACGAATGATTCTAAGGGGGAAGGATATAACACCCCGTACCTTTCAAAACCTATGTGACTAAGTAAATATCGACGAAGGTATTTGAGCTCGAGATTGTGAAGGGGTACTTTGGCCTAGAATTTGAAATGGTCAAATGTATATAAGTGTTAAGTTAAGTTATAAGGAGGAGGGTTTTGAAAATGAGATAAAACAAGTGAGTTACTTGCTCGACTTATCTAAGCTCTTAGGTGACAAGTAGGTGCATCACCTACCTACGCTAACGAACTAAGTTCCGAGGGCCGATTACGGGCAGCAAAACCATGGATTATTATACCTAATGGTAGCCCAAATGAAGCTTAAAGTTGGACCATCAAAGCCCAACCAAATCTGG